>CM053752.1:2285391-2437535 GCA_028658305.1 Pachyuromys duprasi | reverse complement strand
AGTTGGACCAGCACCATTTGTTGAAGATGCTGTCTTTTTTCCATTGAATGGTTTTGGCTTCTTTGTCAAAAATCAAGTTTCCATAGGTGTGTGGGTTCATTTCTGGGTCTTCTATTCGGTTCCATTGATCCACTATTCTGTTTCTACAGCCAGGGCTCTTAATTGCGGAGCCGTCTCTGCAGCCACAGGATGCTGGTCTTATGATGGGGCCTTCTGAGAAGGTCTTGGCCAGGGAGGAGACAGTAGATTCAGCTGGCCCTGGTCCTGATGCTGCCGTTAGAAGCCTCCATTTCCTCCTCAGTAAAACCGAGGAGCTGCGTTTACGTGGCTTCTAAGCCCTCTTACAGCTCCAGCCTTTCCTGAATCTAGAATGAGGTCAGGAATCATTCGGCAGGCTCAGTCCTGGGGGCCAGAAGCCACAGAGGTTTGACAAGTCTGCCAGAGTGGACAGGTGGACTGGGAGTCAGGTTAGGGGACCAGAGACAACCAGAAGGGTCTAGGCAGACTAAAGTCAGAAATCCAGAGCTGAGAGCCTGGGTCTTTAGACCCTCACAACCTCTTAAGGAGACATTTTAGTGCCTGTGTGTTTCCTAGCACTGACATACGGATGTTGATAAAAACAAAATAAAGAATGTGTGGCCTTTAATCTCTTGTCAGGAGAACACAGCTTCAAATTACCACAGGACTGCAAGCTCAGACTTTAATGAACTATTGGACAAACCTGAGCAGAGGAAGCTGCCTTATGATGCTGTGCAGAGTCCCCCCCCACCCCCGAAATTACACTGACCCTGCCGATCACACATTTCCCCAGAACACAAGTCTATCCCACCAGCGAGGACCCAAATGAGGAGGGCGGGAAGGACTCTTGAGTCCAGACACACTGGGTGCACTGGGCTGTCTCTGAGAAGAGGGAGGTGGCGCCCACCCGCCTCTGGTCCTGCACACTCCCCTGGACGGCAACCCGCCCTTCCTCATAGCTCCCGGCTGCTCATCCCTATCCCCAAGCCCAGGACAAATAAGCCAGATGTGTTGTGGGCAGGGAAAATGGGGACTAATTCTCCTCAGCCTCTAGCTCCAGAGCTCCACAGTGCCTATAGCCCCTGCCTGCAGGGACTCTGGCCCCGCATCCTCCTGTATCCCTAGGTCTGACGAGACGAGGGCATGCTTTTGGCTCGACGCCATTTCACATAAAACATAGCACTCACAGATCGCTGTGTCGGAGGCGTAATTGTTCCTATTTTATGGATGAAGCCATTGAGGCTCCAGATGCTGGGTAATTTACCCCCAAATTGCTCAGCTACAGAGTGGCTGGTCTGTCTTCAGAGCCATTCTGTGAGAAGTTAGGAGTGCTATCTGCTCTTACAGAGGACCCAGGTTGGGTTCCCAGCACTCACATGGCTCATAACTGTAGGTCCAAGGGATCCAGCACTATCTTCTGTCCTTCACAGATAGCAGGCATGTAGAGTGCACGGCTGTATGTACACATAAAACCTTAAAAAAAAAGGCGGGGCTGGAGAGACGGCTCAGAGGTTAAGAGCACTGGCTGCTCTTCCAGAGGTTCAGTTCCCAGCACCCACATGACGGCTCACAACCGTCTGTGACTCCAGTTCCAGGGGACCTGACAGCCTCACACAGAACCCCCGTGTACATAAAACGAAAAGATAAATTAAAAGTCATTTTTAAAAGAAGGCTTCTTTGGCCTCTCGGCCTCCGGAAGGCTCTTCCTTGTTTCTAACCCTGTCTCCCCAGGCACAGGCTCCTTGCTTTAAATTCCTGCAATGCTAGGAAAACAGTTATTTTTTCATTATCCAAATATACAACTATTTCATAGTATTAAATACACGTTTCCTCACTCTGCATCCTGCTCCCTTCTTGCCCCTGCCAAGGAGTCTGCCAGGCATTCCCAGAAGAGTTTCTCACCACCTCCACCCCAACTCAGCTCCAGAGGGCGGGGAGCTGCCTCAAAGAGGGGTGGTTCCCCTAGACTGGCCAGGGGAGCTCACTCTGAGGATCAGGGAAGAGCCAGGGCCTCAGGCTGGGCAGCATGAGAGTCTCCGAGATGGACTCAAAATCAACATTAGGAAGAACAGAGCTGCTCAGCCCCCAGGAGAGGGCAGGGGCCTGGCAGCCTCCCTGCCTTGCCTGCATCTGGAGTTCCCCAGAGAGTGGACCTCCTTCCGCTCTGGGGAGACAGCGTTCCATGTTTTGGAGGACAGTGACAGGCCTGGCTCCCTTCTGCACACAGTTAGGCTTGTCCCCACACCTCCCTCCGTCGCTTGAGGGTTTGTGGGGTTTGTGTATCCTCAGAGCACAGATGTTTAACCTACAGAACTGTGATGTCCAGTAGATTCAGTGTGGCTATTTTACCTTAAAGATTCACACTAGGTTTAGCAATTCATGCAGGAGGATTACAAGTTTGAGGCTAACCTGGGCTACATGGTTTCAGGTTACCCTAGGTGGGACCCTGTCCTCTAAAAGGAGGAGAGGGGCAAAGGGTGTAGCTCAGCTGGTAGAGTGCTTGTGCAAAGCCCTCCTTGGGTCTAAGCACCGCACAGCCTGAGTGTCAGGGCCAAAGGAAACACCAGTTCCCCAGATTGCTTTTGTGGTCCTGGACTACAGGAGACATTTCAGCAGTTAGTGTGTAAAAGCCGGCGTTTTCGGGGGCTTGTGAGGCCAGTTCCCCTCCACCAAAAGGAGCCATTTCCCTTCTCACTGCCCAAGGCCAAATGGCTACCTATGGTGCCATTAGCAGAGCAGAGCACACACTGTCCTCCGGAGTCACAAACAGCTTTCAAAGTCCTAGCATCCTAGATCTCCTCACCCTGGACTCCCTCCAGTTCACCGGCTGTCCTCCCCCAGCTGCTGCTCAGTCTACTTATAAACCTACCATTTTTGATATTGTCTCTCCCTCTACTCCTCTCTCTTCTTCTCTCCCCTCTCCCTCTTTTTCCTTCTTCTCCCTGCCTCTCCCTCCCCCCTCTCTCTTCTCTCTCCCTCTCTCCCTCTCTTTACCCCTCTCTCTTCTCTCTCCCTCTCTCCCTCTCTTTACCCCCCTCTCCCCTTCTCTCTCTCTCCTCTTTCTCCCTTTCTCCCTCTTTCTCCCTCTCTCGCTCTTTTCCCTCCCTTTCTCCTCTTCCTCTCTCTCCCTCCCTCTCCCTCTCTCTGCTCTGCTCTTGCTCTCTTTGGGCCAGGCACAGTCTGGCAACCACACTCACTCTGTTACTTTTTCTGCTCTAGACCCTTTCAGATGTTTGGCAGTTCTCTCCCATCTACAATAAAAACCTTCCATGCTGGTATCAGTGGTGACACACGCCTTTAATCCCAGCCCTTGGGAAGCAGCGGTGGTGGATCTCTGTGAGTCCGAGGACAGCCTGGTCTACAGAGTGAGTTCCAGGGCAACCAAGGCCACACAGAGAAACCCTCTTTCAAAAAACCAAGACCAACCAACCAAACATACAAACAAACCCTTTCCTACAGCCGCACCATGGAGCAGCCATGTCATCAGCTTATACATGCGCAAAGAAGGTACCTGAGAACACAGGAGCCACCTGGGAAGAGTGTCCGCCCCAGTATATGCCATTGCGTGAAAAGAGACCACTGCACATGGCTCTACCATTGAAGGGAATCATTAGCATTTAATATGTTTCCTTCTAGACTTTTTTTGACCATTTTTTCATGTTATTAAAATCACTCATAGTGTGCTATTTGAACCTGGATTTTCTTTTTCAGCTTTATGGTGCGTAATTGACAAAAGTCAAATATGTAAAGTATACAACTTAATTCATTTTTGTTGTTCGATTTAGAGACAGTGTCTCACTGTGTAGCTCTGACTGTCCAGGAACTCACTATGTAGACCAGGCTGACCTTGAACTTATAGGGATCCACCTGCTTCTGCCTTCTGGGTTCTGGCATAAGAGGTGGGTACCACCATACCTAACTCAATTTAACGGTTTTATATTTGTATGCATTGAAAAATGGCAACCACATCAGCTAATTATCATATATGCATAATTATTGGTTTTTATAATGGGGGGCTGGAGAATTGGTTTAATGGTTAAGAGCACTGACTGTTCCTCAAGAGGGCCTGGGTTCAAGTCCCAGCACCCACAGCTCACAACTGTTACTGCAGCCAGAAAGTCTGATGCCCATTTCTGGCCATCAGGGGCGCGCACAGACATAAACATACAGGTGAAACAACCATACACATAAGAGAAAATTTAAATTTTAAAAATTATGGTAACAACGGGATTTATTATTAGCTGTGAAGTCACTGAAAGTCATCACAAGGCTGTGAGTGTAGATCCATGGCAGAGCCTTTGCCCGGCACGTGTGAGCCTTTGGGTTTGACTCCCAGCACTGAAAACAAACATCCCAATTAATGACCACACAGTCATTAATCAGGCAGTCCATATATGTAGGCCCCAGGCTGTCCATATATGTCTCAGGTGGTTCATATGTAGGTCTCAGGCAGTCCAGGTCTCATGTCTGGAAGTGGGTTCCACCTGGACTCTAAGAGATTTCTGGTTAGATAAAAGCCAGCATTCCTCAGGAACCCATGGAAACATTTCCCATCTGCCCAAAGGAGTTGTTCCCCACCCCTGGCAGAAGGGGTGCATAACCCCGCTGACATGTACCCCTGTGGTTGCATGTCACAGTCTGCACCAGCTCCCCCCTCAGGCCCTGCTCACAGACACTTGCTCACATTCCAAAGTTCATGGTCCTCAGACCCCTGCTTTCTCTATGTCCTCTGCCCCTCGCCCAGCTACGCTTCTATTTCAATCTCTCCTCTTGCTCTCCTGTTATTCTCCTTTTGATTGCAGGTAGCCTTGTCCTTGTCCAGTCTGTTTCTCTTTCTTCTCTGGACTCCCCCAGAGACCTCTGGATACTTTCCCTCTCTTACCCACAATAGGCACCTTCCCTATAACCACTCCTTGGAGCGGCTGTTTCCGTGGCTTCTTTACTGGCCTCTCTTGCATACACACACAACTTAATATGGGATATATCATGACTTCATTAATTCACCATATTTGGCCTCTGTGTGCCTTTTGTCAACATTGTGGCAAATGCTTTTTAACATAAAAGTTTTTCTATACGTCACATTATTTCCTCAGAATAGCTTCTGTAATGAAAGCTGTTGTCTTAAAGAATTGCCAATTTGCAAAGCTCTTGGTAGGACTGACTTTAGGACAGGCCCCCAGCTCCCTCAGAGGGCTAAGCATGAGCACTGTGCTGGGGGCCTCCTGGGTTTCGTTCGGATGGGTGGAGATGGTCAAGCATCCCTGAGCAGGGTGTCCTGGTTCCCACCAGACTGAGCTCTCAGCCACACCCCAGGCAGGGGTCCCAGACCTCTTATCATCCAGCAGAGTTAAACAAGGTGCATAGCATTTTCTGGGCCTGGGAGAGCCGGCTGGGCTAGGACATCCTCCCAGCATCCCAACAACAACCACAACACAACAACATAACAAAAGAAAAGAACGTGTGGGTTCTCTACCTCTAGAGGTACACCTGCTGCCTGTGTGCCTGTCAGTGCAGTATGTGTCAAGAAAAACAAGAACTTCAACCCAGATTCTGGGCAGAACCTTCCCCACATGCACCATCCCTTTATTGGCGAGGAGAGCACCACTCCCTCCGTGTCCACACTCCCGGCAAGGAAAGACTGAACATGCTCAGAGCTGCCTTTTCTGCTTAGGCCTGCAAAGGCGCCTTCTCCTCCATCTGGCTGCCGTGTCCCAGCTCTGCCTCTAGCTAGTGTGTGGCCCACCCCGAGAGATATTTCCTGACCCTGTCAGTTTCCTTTTCTGCAAAAAGAGGCTGTTGAAGTTCGGTGTGTTTTAAGGTCCTTGTTTGATCTCCATTGTATGCTGGAGATCACGTCACCCAATGCCTCACACATGCCACCTCTTTATTGTTTATTTTTGGGTGTGTAAGTACGAGACAGATGGCATTCATACAGACGGCATTCTGGGCGCTTCATCTGCAAGTATTTATTGAGTGTAAGGGGACCTGATGCTGCACTGAGGGACACAGAACGATGGACAGGATCATAACTGGGGCGGGGCTGTCTCAGGGAAGATGGGATGAGGCTGAGGAAGAGTCTGCTTCCTTGCTGCCTTGTTCTTGGGACCACAGCTTGCAGAAGAAGGCTGCTCCTCCTTATTCCCTTATTCCTTCTAGTTCTGAGGAATGTTCCCGGAGCCTTTTCTTTTTTCTTTTTCTTTTTTTTGTGGTTTGTTTTTGTTTTTGTTTTTGTTTTTGTTTGAGGGGGGAGTTGTTTTTGTGATAGGGTTTCTCTTGTAGCTCTGGCTGTTCTGGAACTCACTTTGTAGACCAGGCTGGCCTCGAACTCAGAGACCCACCACCCTCTGCCTCCCGAGTGCAGGGATTAAGGACGTGCACCACAACCATCCCACTGGAGCTTTTTCTTATATGAGCCTTCCTAGGTGTGGTGGTTTGAATAGATAGATTCATGAATTTGAAGCTTGGCTGGGGGGGGGGGCACTATTAGGAGGTGTGGCTTTGGTGGAGTAGGTGTGGCCTTGCTGGAGGAAGTACGTCACTGTGGGGGCAGGCTCTGAGGTCTCTTATGCTTAGGCCATTCCCAGTGTGGCACATAGTCTTCTGCTGCCTTCTGATCAAGATGTAGAACTCAAGGCTCCTGCAGCACCATGGCTGCCTGCACACTGCCCTGCTTCTCGCCGTGATGATAATGGACTAAACCTCTGAACTGTAAGCCAGACCCAATTAAACACTCTCTTTTATAAGAGTTGCCTTGGTCATGGTGTCTCTCACGGCAACAAAACCCTAAGACACTAGGCAAGCTCAAAGAGACCCCGAGAACCACATGGCCAGGGCCACCCTGGGCCCTCACCTTGCCTTTGGGCTTGCAGAGCTCCCGCTCCCTGCCCTGGCTTTGGCTTGGTCTGTTGGCTTGACTGGGGAGGAGAGCACAGGCAGTGCTTTCTCTTCTGCCTTGAGGTTTCCCAGGCACCGATCACCTCAGCCACGCACCAACATGCCCTGGGATGCCAAGCTTCCAAGAAAGCTAGCTGTGAGGAGCATTAGTGGGAACATACAGGAATGTGGCGGGCATAAGTAAAGGCAAAAGTGCCCTTAGGAAGGCAGGGAAAGGGGCTGATCAGGGAGAGGACATGAAGGACATCAGCAGAGGGGCCTTGGCAAGCAGCAGTCATTGTCTTGGCTGAGCCCCAATGTCCTCAAGTGTACAAGGGGGTGCAGCAGAGAAACTCCCAATGTGACCACTCCATGGTATGGGAGAGGGGCGGTATTGTAAATAAGACAAAATATTCAAAGACATCTGGAAGAGAGAGAGAAGTGGACTGAACATAGACAGCAGACTGGACATGGCCAGAGCCATGGAGAGCTTCTGGAGAGAGAGAGACAGATAGACAGACAGAGACAGAGAGATAGGGAGAGAGACAGAGACAGAGAGATAGGGAGAGAGACAGAGACAGAAAGATAGGGAGAGAGACAGAGACAGAGAGAGAGACAGAGACAGAGAGATAGGGAGAGAGACAGAGACAGAGACAGAGAGATAGGGAGAGAGACAGAGATAGAGGCAGAGAGAGAGACAGAGACAGAGAGATAGGGAGAGAGACAGAGAGATAGGGAGAGAGACAGAGACAGAGACAGAGAGAGAGGAGCAGAAGGATCTATGAAAGAGAAGCAGTGAGAGAAGCAGGGTGTGGGAACCTTGCTGGTGCAGAGAGAACTAAAGGGCACCTGGGAGGAGGGAAGCCTGCGGGGGTGAGAGGGTAGGATGCCAGTGTGGGCTGTGGAATGGGTGAGAGGGTAGGGTGCCAGTGTGGGCTGTGGAATGTGTGAGAGGGTAGGGTGCCAGTGTGGGCTGTGGAATGTGTAGCAGATGCTTGTGGTTCTGAGGGAATCGGGAGGTCAGCATGTGCTTTTGAATGCTGACAGGTAGCCATATGTCCCTTCTGACAGAGGTAAGGGAAATCACTCTTTTTGGCAGGTGGGAACCAGTTTCACAAGTGCCTGAGTGTTATGATGCATAATGATGTGGCAGTGAGGGATGCCATGGTGGGCCCATGCCAAGGTGTGCCCCTGAGAAATCATGCCACCCAACAGATCTGGTATAAGGAAGTTTATTGGGGGAAGGGAGAGGAGGTTCTGGAGAAGCAGAGGGAGGCAGAAAGCAAGCCATGAGGGCAGTGAGGGAGAGAAAGGGGACACGCAGAGGGAAACAGGAGGAATTGAGACAGCAGAGAGAAGCCGGAACACAGGGAGAGCTGGGGTGGCCGTGGACAGTGACATCACAATTGCTAAGACCCCAAGGCAGGCCCACTGGACACTGACACTGAGGAATGGTGGCATTCAACCAACCACCAGAAGCCCGTCTCTGGATGCTTGGACTGCCTGTTTGGGTCTGGGGCATTGGAGTTTCCTTGGACCTGACAAAGTCTCCTGTGCCAGTGAGCATTCACTGCCAAGGGCCCGTGGCCATGGTCTTCAGAAGATGCAGTGTGGCCTTGGGAGGCACTGCATGAGGACGTATCCAGAGCCAGACGCCTGGTCAGTTTATGTCCGGCGTGTTAGGGACAGGGGCACAAAGCCTTTGTCCCAAGTGGCAGAAACGCCAGGTAGCCAGGAACAGGGAGTCGTCCCCAGTCCAGACCGTCGGGTGACCCTTGCTGCCTTTTCTCTGCTCATTCCTGGGGGTTTTCTGGGGTCCTTTTCCTCATTAGTCACGGTCTCATTTCTCCTCAAGAGATAAAGAAATAAGCAAATCTCTCTTAAAAAAAAAAAAAAAAAAAAAGATCTACTTATTATTTATACAGTATCCTGCCAGAAGAGGGCACCAGATCTCATTACAGATGGTTGTGAGCCACCATGTGGTTTCTGGGACTTGAACTCAGGATCCTTGGAAGAACAGTCAGTGCTCTTAACCTCTGAGCTGTCTCTCCAGCCCTAATTTATTTGTTTTTAAATGTAGCCAAGGATGGCCTTGAACTCTGGGTTGGTTGGCTTGAAGTTTGATTTAAACTTTTAATGATGTGATTGTGTATGAGGATAAGCATGTGTGAGCAGTCACCTGCGGATTCCCTTAGCTCCACCTCCCAAGTCCTGGGAGAGCAGGCACCCACGCTCGCACCTGGCCCACCAGGAAAGAATTCAAACACCAAACAGACCAAGCTCTGGCTCACATTTCGCTAAGGAGGAGGACTGAGCCGGTTCCCATGACAACCCACAGAGGGTTCTCCTCCCTTTCCCAGCCTAGACAGCCCAGACTGCGGGACTGGCTGCTTGGAAGGGAACGCTGGCGGAGTTGGGGGGCGGTCGAAAGGGTGGGGACAGATGGCACCACGCTGCCCTGGAAGTTCGTGAAATTGATAGAAAATGCAAATTCATTGCCAATTCCAGGCAAACACGAGGTGGACCCCTGGAGTCCAAATTGGGAGCAAGCAGCTTTAAATATCGCAGAGAGAAGAGACTGCCTGTCCTCCATAGTAAGCCCAGAGCGCTGTCCACACCGAGACCCGCGGGACACTTGGCTGAAGAAGCCGGTCTTTGTGCGGCCGCCCTCTGCTGGAGCAACTCATGAACAGCAGCGCCGACCAGGAGAGAAGGAACCAGCTGCTCTCTGAAGCCCCCATCCAACCCTACTGACATTTTAGGATCCCTCTAAAGTCACCGCCTCCAGGAAGACCGCCCTTCTTCCTGCAAAGAAGCTTGGCATGGGCTTTCCCCTGGCGATGGAGCCCACGTCCTCTCCTCTACTCCCAGAGGAATTTGCACCTGCCTAGAAATGTCTGATTATAACCAAGGGCCAAATTCAAATCACTGAAGGGAGTCCTTTGAATTCCGATGTCACATTCCCAAGGAGACCCACTTAAAATACATCTTTTAAAAGATGCAAACAAGTCACCTGGACAGTGAGCCATTAACCACTCGGGGTGCTGACATATTAGCTGAGCCCAAAGCTCAGAGCTGTGACATTATGGGAAATGCTGTTAGGTGGCAAAGAAAGCCAAGAAGAGGAAGAGAAATCAGGAATAAAGGAAGGGCGGGTTAAGCAATAGGAACCGGTGAAGCCAGGTGACTGGGGAAGGTTGAGGACACTTAAGGGCCAGAGGGCAGAAGGGCACCTCATACTCACCCTGGGGACAGCTATCTCAAATGACTTCAAAATAAATTAATTGGGTCTAACCACAAAAAGGTATAGTAAAATGCATCAATAGCGCTTAATTAAATGTCAGTAAAACATAACATTATGTCAACTTTATTAAATGCTAAATTTGGCACTGATAAATATTCATTCCGTTTTAAAGAGTTTGTGGATCAGATTTTCTCACTTCAGAAGAATTCCTGGGCAGAGATGTTGACTCCTGGGAGATTGAAGCCAATTGTGGTTAAATATTACTCATTGCCACATAGTTTCCAAACCAAAATTATAATCCTCCTCTCTCAAATTTCCAGAGCAAATTGTACTTAATGTAGGATGTGAGTGCATTTTAGTTATAAATAGTTATAAATCTGGGAGTCTCTGGGATTTACCAAGTCCATCAAATGGCCTTGCACATCAAAGGCCAATTTTCTTCATTATTTCACAATTTCACCCTCAGTGCTACCTGTCCTGTGTGTCCCCACACGTCATACATATCAAACACATATGTATTTAGCAGTAAACTTTTGGGAGGGGTAATTTTGGATTTACAAAAAGGTTATAAAGATGATAGAGTCTCCTTATTCCTCCTAGCATGGCTAACTCTAAGAAAACATGGACAGTACTAAGGATTGACTGTAGAATTTGTTTGGATTCCAGTGATTTTTATATTTTGTGGTTTGAGGACCCAGTCTGGGGAAGCAATTAGCATCTACCTAACCGTTCCTGTGGTCACATGGCCTGTGGCAGCTCCCCGGCCCTCTGGGGGCCCTGTACCTATGGTTGGCTTGGAAGCGGCAGTGTATTCTGCAGCCTAAGAAGTCACTAGAACAGCCACTAGGACACGAGCTCACAGAAGCCCCCATGTCTGACCTTTTCCCCCAAAAGCAGCTCAGGAGTGCGGGTTTGCAGAGCGCCCGTGTCTGCTTTTCTCTGGGGTTTCTTTCGGGCTTGGGCGGGGGCTGTGGGCTCAGGAAAGAATAGCATGGAAGTGCCCTGTGCGTTGTGCCCTGTCAGGGGCATGACACCACAGCACACTGCTGGTGGCGCCGGCTTCTGCCCCCATGGCACAGTCACCAGCTACCCCCCCATGATGTGATTGGATGTGAGTCTGTCCCACACCTAAAGGGGGCACAGATTCCATCTCCAAAGGAGACTGCAGATTCTTTGCGATTTGGCTTTAAGAAAGGTTATTCCTTATTCTCACCTACTTATTGACTCATTAATTTATGCCAATATAGATTAATTTATAGACTATATTTTGGGGTCTTAACAATTGTCCCACCTATTTTTGCCTGGAGCTATTTTAGCTTCAGTTACTGGGAGCTTTTTCAAGCTGGTCTTTTGTCTCTGACACAAGTTTGCTTATAATGAAATACCCGGGGCAGGCTAACGGTATAAAGAAAGGGGGCTTTCAGAGGCGGAGGCTGGCTGCACTTCTGTTCCTTTTGCTATGATAAAACGCCCTGACAGAAAACAGACAAACAAACAAACAAACGCCCTGACAGAAGCAACTTAAGAAGGAAGGGTTTTGTGCGGCTCAAAGTTTAAAGGTGTCACAGTCCATCACGGTGGGGAACCTCAGCAGCTGCAGCCAATCACAGTCAAGACGCGATGCTCTCCACTTACAGAGTCCGGGATCCCAGGCAGGGCGTGGTGCCCTCCTCAAGTGGGCAGGCCTTCACCCTATTAAAGCAGTCCAGACTCTCTGCCACCGGCGTGGCCCGAGGCCATCTCCCAGGTCGTCAGGTTGAGGACGAACACTCGGCACCGAGCTCCCCCGAGTGACGGAACTCGTACAGAGGTGACACACGTTAAAAGGGAGTTTAACCAGGGTTGTCTGGGTAGGAGGTGCCGGCGGAGAGCCCATTAGCTGAGCGGCCCCCGAGGCTGGGACAGCCCCAGTCCCGCACCGGAGGCCGAGGGAGGCCTGCACCGCTG
Source organism: Pachyuromys duprasi (assembly GCA_028658305.1). NCBI lineage: Eukaryota > Metazoa > Chordata > Mammalia > Rodentia > Muridae > Pachyuromys > Pachyuromys duprasi. The sequence continues at coordinate 2,425,453 of CM053752.1, read as the reverse complement.
CTGGTCCGCATTCTGGAAGCTGACCGCGGCTTGGCGTGGGACGGCGGGCACGGAGTCCAGGGCCAGCGTGGCGGCTCATCCGGCAGCAGGCGGTACTCGCACACCTTGCTCTCCGACAGACGCTGCAGATCATGATCTCACCTATTTCTCTCTCTCTCTCTCTCTCTCTCTCTCTCTCTCTCTCTCTCTCTCTCTCTCTCTCTCTCTCTCTCTCTCTCTCTCTCTCTCTCTGTGTGTGTGTGTGTGTGTGTGTGTGTGTGTGGTTTGCTTTTGGAGGCAGGGTCTCTCAGTGGCCTGCAGCTCACAGCGGGAGCTATGCTGGCTGGCCAGACAGCCCTCGCGTCACCTCCTCAGCGCTGGGCTGGTGTCTTACTGCTCTATTGCTACGAGAGGCGCCAGGACCAAGACGAGTCTTATAAAGGAAGTGTTTTCTCAGAGGCTGCTTACAGTTTCGGAGTGTTAGTCCTTTACCGTGGAGGGGAGCTCAGGGCGTGCAGGCAGCCGTGGCGCCGGGGAAGGAGCTGAGAGCTATACCCTGATCTGCAGGAGAGAGGGGCCGGGGCGGCACCCCAGTGTCCACCTCCAACAGAACCACACCTCCTGATCTTTCCCATACCTGTCCCAGGCGGCCTGCCACAGCTGTGGGGTGCCACGAAGGATCGGCGGATTCCGCTGGCGGGTTCAGGACCCTTCTGCGGGGTTGCCGGCTGCACCTGTAGTTAAATATAATGACGGTTTTAATTAGTAATCGGGGATTCTTTTCACCTTCAGGCTCATGTCTCCCTCAGTTCTGTCCACACATGGTTGGTTCAGACAGCCGAACACCGAAAGCAGAAGTGTTCCCGTGCAGCCACAGACCAGGTGCTCCCTGAAGTGACACTGTACAGAATGGCCGAGGGGGCCTGGGGCTCAGCTTGCTTCCTGACACAGGTATCCAGGTCATGTGTCTTCCAGAGCCACCCGGCCTTCTTGTCTATCCACACTGAGTCCTGTCCACATTCAGGACCTCCTCCAGGCGGTGGGGCGCTCTGGATCTCTGAGTTGGAGGCCAGCCTGGTCAGCGTGTGCATACAGTGCCTGGAGAGGCCAGCAGGGGGCGCTGGGTCCCCTGCATCTGGGGTTACAGGCAGCTGCGAGTGCTGGGAAAAAGTGAGCATGCTTAACTGCTGAGCCTGCTCTCCTGACAAGGTCCTTTCAGTCAATCCCTTCTCTCTCTCTCTGCTAGCATAGTCATACCTCTGTATGTCGAATTAATTAGTGTTTGTCCTTGATAGAGAAGGAACTCTGTTAGACATAAAATGCACGGTTGTGTCTCCTTTGGCGAAGTCAGCGACTATAGCCAAGGTTCTGCTGGTTCTTTAGGGGATCAATGATATTGTTTTAATAACACCCACCATTCCACCATTCCTCCCTTAGTGAGCGGAAGGGTTCCCCAAGGAGAACTTGTCAGCTGCTCGGCTGCCCCTGTTTGTAATCCCGGTAGGAAGAGGAGGGTGCGTCCTTGAATCAGTCTTTGCTGTTAACAGTTTTCAAAAAGAAAAACTAGTAGGCATAACCACGAGACTAAAGGATTAGTCTCAGCAGCACTCGGGAGGCAGGAGAATCTCTGTGAGTTCAAGCCTGGTCTACATAGCATCTCAAAATGAAACAAAACAAAAGAAAATAAAAACAAAACAAGGAGTGGGGGAAACATCGGAGGTTCCCATCTAGTGGGGACTCAGGCGGGAAAACGAAAACGGGGGCAACGAGCAGACAGAAGGCTCGAAGGACTGAGCACAGCAGAGGACCCGTCTGACCAGGGGCCGAGCTGAGGGGGCCGAGCTGAGGGGGCGGAGCTGAGAGGGAAGAGCTGAGGTGCAGAGCTGAGAGGGCCGAGCTGATGGGGCGGAGCTGAGAGGGAAGAGCTGAGGTGCAGAGCTGAGAGGGCGGAGCTGAGAGGCAATGCTGAGGGGCAGCGTTGAGGTGGGCAGAGCTGTCTCCCTTCTGCCAGGCTGGCGTTCACCATCTTCCAGAAACTATACTGCGCTGCCTCCCAGCTGGCTGCGGTTGAAGGACCAGGCTCTGTTTTAAGGGCTTTTGTAAGAAATGATTACAGTTTCCAGGTTGTGTCCTTAAAGAGGAGGGGCCGACCCTTCCCCCTCCCTCCAGCCCACTGCTTACAAATCAGATGTTAGTCCAGCATCTTGTGATGTGAGGATTAGGGGGTACCCTGGGGAAGACAGGGCAACAGGACAGGGAGACTGACCACCCGACACCTCCCTCCATGTTGCCGGTTTCAGGAGTGAGTAGCGAGCCTCTTCCCCGGGCTGCTGTGCAGATGGGTATACTGGGGACATTTTGTGTGTCTGTTGTGTTTTTCAAGACAGGGTTTCTCTGTGTAGCCCTGGCTGTCCTGGACCTCACTCTGTAGACCAGGCTGACCTGGAGCTCACAGACATCCACCTGCCTGTGCCTCCTGAAATCAAAGGCCTGCGCTGCCACCGACACTGGCTGGGGCAGTTCTTAAAGCTGCTGATGGTCTGCTGGTGCTGGCTAGAAGGCAGGAAAGGGGCTCCAACTCAGTGTCGAGTGGGGGGGGGGGGTAGGCAAGTGATGGAAACAGCTTAAGGCCAGACAAACGTTTCCCTGAGGTTTACCCTGAAGAGGAAGAAATGGTGAGAATATCAGACATCCCAGCCCGGAAGGGGAAGGGAGACAGGACCTCCAGTTCCAGCTCCCGGCCGGTCCACCAGCTTGCTGCATATGTGGAGCAAGCCCAGTGTGTCTGGAGGACTGGAAGCCTCAGGAGTGGGCCCCTGTGCCTTTGAGAACTGCAATGAGGCCACTAGTGTGATCCAGGAGACGAGCACTCACCTGGGAGAGAACTCGAGTCCAGCATATAGACAAACAAACAAACAAACAAACAAAAAACAAAAAAGGAAAAACTGAAGAGGGGTTTTTATTGAATATTTTTGCATATTTTCCTATGACCTCTTAGAAGATCTAGTATTACTTACACACATTTAGATTTTTCTTTGAAAAATGTTATTTTTGGTGTGTGTGTGTGTGTCATGTGAGAGAAACATGTAGTCCACACAGTGCTTGCAGAGGTCAGAGGACAGCTCTGTGGCGCCCAGTTCGCTCCTTCCACTTTTATGTGGGCTCCGGGGCAGAATCCAGGCTGCCAGACTTGTGTGGCAAGCTTGAAGTCCAGCTGGAATGTTTTTTTTTTTTTTTTAATGTGGTGTGTGTTAAGGGCAAAGATTTAGTTGGTTTTTAAAAGGTCTTATCCTTGTCGCTCTCCAGTGATATCAAAGTGCCATCAAAGGCACACGCAGTGTGGACTGGGATTGAGACAGTCACATTGGTCTACTAAAGCCTCTCCTAATACCTACCTACCAGGAATGCATTCATGGGGACCCAGAGATAGGAGAATGGCTTTACCTGCTGCAGATGGTGACAAGCTAATGCCTAGCAGCAGGAGATTAGCCAAAGAAAGCGAGGCCCATTCGCTACAAATCCATCTAGAGTGTCCCCCAGAGGCTTGGTCACCAGCTCAGCACTACCACGGTGTGGGCACCAGTCACTATGAGTGTGTCCTGGGCAGGAATTGTGGGAACTCCTCTTCCTTCAGCGCTCAGCCTTGGGGTGAGTTTCCTCATCCTGACCTCCTGCTGTGATGGACTGTGCTGGCCCAGGCCCAGAGGGACCGGGTGAGTTGTTCTTAGACTGATACCACCGAAACTGTAGCCAACGCAAGCCTGCCTTCCCTGTTAAAAGTGATTATATCAGGGAGATTGATGCAGTAAAAAGTAATATAGAATGATGAAAACGTGTTAAAGCTACACAGAATAGCTTTTGTAAACTTTGTAGTGCATTATTCAGCAAAAGAAACCAAAGGTTAAAAAAAAGTAATTTTATTTACATATAATTTAAAAACGGGTAAGATTAATCTGTGGACTTAGAAGTTGGGGCTGTTAAGGTAGGGGAGCAGATGGAGTTAGTGACTAAGAAGGGCTCACAGAGGGATTCTGATAGAGTTCATTCTGTGATGATTCACTGAAAATACACCTACAGCATTTGCATTTTCTCAGGTGGAGGGTAACCATCAACCTCAAAGTTATTTGTAAAAGTCAGGTCAGGCGTGATATCACACACCTGTAATCCCAGCATTTGGAGGTTGAGACAGGAGGACTGAGAAGCCAGCAACACTGTGTTTCAAACAACAAAATATAGTTCTTTCATTATATTCTTTTCCATTTGTTTGTTTGTTACTTACTTACTTGTTTGGGGCAGGCTTGTGTCTGCAGCCGGGGCTGTCCTGTACTTGCTGTTACCCAAGCTGGTCGTAAATTCTCAGTGACCCCCCGGCCTCGGGCTTTTCTGTGTTGGAACTTCAGAGGTGAACCCCCACACTCAGCTATGCTATGTTGTTAATGACATAAACACACAGGCACGGTGGAGCCAGAAAGGGTCATGTCTGGAGGCTTCATTTAGTTCCAGACTCACTACTGGATTTCTCAAGTGAAGCATGGAAACATGCAAGGCGTTTGATACGGACACAGGCACACACACACATGCAAAGCAATGCATGATGTTTGATGTGAAATATTGAGTGGTCGAAGGGAATAAAATTGGCTGTCGGGCTGGCATCTTAGAATGATGAATCGGTGTATTGAGGGGAAAAGCAAAATCAGAAAGTTACTATCTATGGAGAGAGAGGAATCTTACCTTTGTGTAAAATTGGGGATGAAAACAGGTGGTGAGGTAGCCATTTCAAGGACCTAGAAGAAGACTAAAGAGTTGGCCGGATGAAATGGACTGACTGCTCGTAGAGGTTGGTGCTGGCTAAAGGGATATGAGGAAATGGCTCACTCCCTCCCCATTGGGTCAAAGGGCCCATTGCTTGGCCTGAGGCCCTGAAAGATGGCTCAGTCTATGGGTACTTGATGTCAGGCCTGAGGACCTGAGTTCCGTTTCCAGAGTACACACGATGGAAAGAGAGAACCACCTTCCACAAGCTGCCCTCAGGCTTCCACACACATGTAACAGCACACACACACACAACGTAACTGTAATAAAAAATTAAAAAATATGTGCATGGGGTGGGCTTTGATGAGGCAGTTGTCTTTGAATCATTTCTGCACCTGTAGGTAACCCTTCCCCCACAATCCTGTAAGTAACCCCTGTAAGATCCCCTGATAATCCAGCTGGACATGGGTGGCACCCGTCAGTCCCCATCTGTTGTGAGTACGGTCCATCCCTTCCTTGGAACAGTGCCACAGAACACATGTGCAACAGATGATTTACACACGCTCTACAATAATCTGAGAAAAGTCAGTTGACTCTTATATTTAAATTATTTTTTCCTGAGCTCTGTGCCCTTCACCAAGCCACGGCTGCAAATGACAAGTTAGTCCACTTCTGGCGCGAAGATCAGCTGATATTTTACCTGCTTTCATGAAGAAGAGCAGAGTGCTAACAGAGGGCATGGAGGGCCTTTCCTTGGCGCTTCTGTGCTGTGCAAACTCAAGGCATTGCCATTACCCTGCGGTACCGGTATTTCCCACTACCTCCTTACTGTGAGACAGCTGAGATTGGCCGAGCTGATGCTGCTTTTTAACCTCAGGGCTTGGCCAGCCTCAAACCCTCAGCAGGACCTCACTGAAGCCAGCACAAGAAGAAAAGAACAGCAGCACCATTTTGCAGCATTGCTCTCTCTCTCTCTTTCTCTCTTTCTCTCTCTCTCTCTCTCTCTCTCACACACACACACACACACTGACCATAGAGCATTCACAGCAGTGCAGACACAGTCACCAGCAAGTGACACTTTATAATCTTCAGTAGAATTGGCTAAAATCTAAGTTTGCATCTTATTTACTTAGTAGGAACATGTTAAGTGAAATCCTCACAAAATTCCTGAAATTTTAGCTTATCTGTTCCTGTAAGCTGTGAGTCTGCTTGGAGTGAGACAACTCCATATATATAAAGGTTCACACACACACGTTTGTATGAATGTATTGTGTGTGTGTGTGTGTGTATGAAACCTTGTCTGCATCTAGCCCTGCACAGGCCGAGACAGGAAGATGCTGGTTTTGTGGCCAGCCTGGGACCCACAGTAAGATCCCAAAAGCCAACAGCGTCCCAGTCTCCCCGTCCGGTTGATGTTACTCCTCAAGAGGCCCCAAGGCCTGCAGGTCTGGTCTCTGCACCTCTGCTCACGGCACCTCTTTCTATCCAGACACCCAGCTTCTCACAGTGGATGCTGGGGACACACCAGGACCTGCCACCTGCCCTATATGAATTCTCTCAGTTCCTCACTTGATTATGGCCCAAAGCGCAAACGTCTCCAGAGGCACATGCGCAAGTCCAGCTGGGTGTGCAGTGGGGGAAGCTGGGGAACCCGTGGGCGGAGCCGTGGGTGCAGGTCATGTGACACGGGCCACTTCTGCTCTTCAGCTTCCTGATCTGCCTGATGGGGCATCAACAAGCCAATCACAGGCCACTGTCAGCGCTCCAGGCCCCCTGTCAGCAGGGGATACCTCTGGAATGGTGACCCAAAGGAGCCCTTCTTCCTCAAGTGACTCCTGGCAGGTGTTTTGTCCCAGGTGTTTTGTCCCAGAGGTGGCCCACACCTGTAATCTGAGCACACAGGAAGGCAGAAGCAGGCAGATTTCTGTGAGTTCAAGGCCAGCCTGGTCTACAAAGCCAGTCCAGGACTGCCAGGAAAACACAGAGAAACTCTGTTTCAAAGAACCAAAATAATAAAAATAATAATAATAATGATTCCATATTTGAAGACAGAGATGCAGAGGTATAGTGAGGACAATTTACCTGAGGTCGCATCTGGGCTGGGATCCAAACTCATGTAGCCTGTCTGCTTCAGAAGTTGGGCTCTCTTGCTGCTTGGATAATCATCACCCCTCCTCCAACAAAATGAAACAAAACAGAAAAACCAAAAAACAAAACAAAACAAAAATCCCTGTTGTAGCCTGCTATTTAACACAAAGCTGCAGCCATCTTTGTATTCAGCATCCATTTTGTTTCTAAGGTGAAATTAAGTTCGCATTTTTAAACTTTTCAACTCTGCTTCCTGGAAGCAGTTGTTCATGGCTGACCTTATGATTTAATAGTGTCATAACTCATACTTTGTTATCTATTCACTTGGCTGCATCCTTCTTATCTTCTCCTTCTTATCTATCCTTCCTGGCTACACTTTGGATGTACTCTAGAAGACCCTGAGCCCCTCCTCACTTACCTCACTTAGGAACCATCAGCTTCTAGGTTAGCTGATGCATTTGGTTCTTTCTATAAAAACCCTGCTAGGAGAACTTGTAGATGTCACAGTTACATTCCTGAAGTCCTTGCTGTGGCTCTGATCGATCAGCTGGGGAAAAGGTGTTCCAATAAACCATCCATAGCTGAGACCGGAGTCTGAGCCGTTTCTGCAGCTATTCTTACACCAGAACAAACCTTAGCTGTGTTTAATGTTAATATACTACAGTCGGGTCTTTTCCTGTGTCTGTGTTTATCTGCTTTGTCAAACCATGCTTTGTCTACTGAGGACATTATAAAATGATTTCTTATGCACCAAATACTACAAATATCTTATATATCAAACACTGGGCAAAGGGGATTGTGGACTATTCATTTGCTAAATATGTTACAGAACACCCATAAAGTGAAATATTATACAGCTAAAACAAAGAACAAGGAAGCTTGGTATGTGTGAATATGGGAAGATTTCTGGGACACATTAAATAAGACACAAAAAGGCCTTTGTAGATGCCTTTTGGATAAAATTTTGGTTAAAATTTTTTTGCTTTTATTTGTTTAGAAGACCTAGTCCTTATCATTATGAAGTTTTTGATGAGCACAATAATAAATGCTAAAGCTGAGGTTATGGAGAGCTTGCTCAGAATGTGTCAGGCCTTGGGTTTAGCCCTCAGCAATACACAAACACACACGGTACATATGTGTACACACACAAACATACACGCACTGTATATATACATATATACATCCACACAGAGCTCCTTGTAAGCATACACATACATACACACACATATATGCACATACACACATATGCATATAAATGCATACAAACACACACACACACATATATATATAAACATATACACATATACCCATACATACACTCACACACTCAGAGTGTAATCAATGTACAATGGAATCTCGGCTTTGAAAATAACATGTATGGATACCATTGTGGCGGAGAAGGAAAATGCATTTGTTGAAGGAGCTGTGCCCTTCCAATTATAGAGCACAGGAAGTGGCTCCTCAGACACAGGAAGTAGCTCCTCAGAGGAGGAGGTTTTCCAACTCTCTTCATGGCCTCAGTGGGATGCTCATTTACATTAACCCCCTTCCCCCGCAGGAGCCCGAGGACTGTTTCCTCCCATCTGCTCGCTGTATGTCAATCATCGCCCAGCCTGCCTCTCAGTGGCTATATGGAGCAAAGCTACTTTGCGCCCTTCCTCCCGGCACCACGGGTTTAAAATGGTGCCTTCCTTAGATTTCTGTTGCTGCAATAAAACACTGGCCAGAGGCAACGTGGGGAGAAAAGGATTTATTTGGCCACATATCCCAACCATAGACCCCCATGAAGGGAAGTCAGAGCAGGCACTGAAGCAGAAGGCGTGGAGGAACTGGCTTCCTCCCCAGGACTTGATCAGCTTGCTTTTAACACCACTGGGGGCAGGCTGGGCCCTTCCACAGCACTCACGAATCAGGAAAATGCCCCCTACACGTGCCCACGGGCGGTGTGGCAGAGGCGTTCTCTGAGCTGAGGTTTCCTCTTCGCGGCGTCTAGCCGTGCCACGATGACAAAAGCAGCCGCACGCGCGAGAGAGTCTCCCGGGCCCAGCTCGGGCGGCTGTGTCTCTCCGTTATTGCGGCTGGCGTTACCTTTATTAACAGCATCATCTTAGAGGCCGCTCTTCCAGACGCTTAATAATTGATCTCACTTTATTAGCGTATTTTTAAAACTGGCTATAATTCTTGCCAAGACAGTTTAACAAATTCCTTCTCACATTTGTGCCTAGTCGGTAGGCTGGTCCTACGCACAGCTCTGCCCAAGCTTCCATCTTCTCGTGGGAACGGTATTCTCTTAGCCCTTTTGGCTTCTGCCCGCAGTGTTAGCATCTGCCGGCTTTCTTTTTCCTCCGCCCTTCAGAAGCTTTGTTTTACCATGGGGTGCCTAACCCGCGCACAAAGCACACAACACAGCGTGTGCTGGGAAGGCTGCCCTGAAGAGCGGTGAGGCTTGAGGAGCGCGCAGAGCAACCTGAGGAGGACGACCTGTAGGCCGGGCTGTGCAGGGTGAGTGAGGACGTGCGCAGTGGGCATGCGCAGTGAGAAGAGTAACAGTCAACCGCTAGATCAGGCCGGCTTCTCACCCTCCACACAGCCTTCGACTTTCTGTTTTTATAGGTAGAATAGCTTGGTCTGACCTGTATTCTAGAAGATCTTCGTACATGGTGAATGGAGAAAAGACTGAAGAAAGGCCCGGACGAAGACATTAACCAAGAAGCCATTGGGACAAGCCCGGCGAAAAAACGCTGGCCACCTGTGGGGCGGAGCCCGGGGAATTGAAAGTCTGGATTTGCAGACAGATCCATTGAAGTCTGAGAGAAAGGTAGAGTCAACCGCTGCTCCGCGGTTTTTTCTTGGAGGCATTTTCCACAAATGGGCAAAGCTTTTATTATTTGATGACCTTCACAGTACATAGAATGCTGACAGAGATGCAGGAGCCCCTGGGAGGAGGTGCTGGGCCAGGATGTCTGCCTCCCGCCCCCGCCCCTAACCTGTGAAAGCCGATGTCTTGAGGGAGACTGAATCTCCTCCTTGTGAAGCACAAACCTGAGTTTTCCGGATGTCCCAGGCTCCCAGGGGTGAGCACATCGCCGGGGAAGGTCTGGAAGGGCTACACACCACGAGGCAGGCATTCCCGAACCTTCTCAGTTGACTGAACCCTGAATGTCTTGTGACCTTTGCATTGGAACCCCTGGGAACCACCCCATTACTGGCTAAATTAGCCCCCAACAACTTAATAAGCAGCCGTGACCCCATAGCTAAGTTGCTTCTTCAAACTGAAATCAAGCGATCGTGAACCATGGCGATAGTTTACACATAGCAGGTGGGCTGTGTTGGCAATCCACACGCATTCTCCGGCTGGCAGGGCATCCGGTCAGGTCCCACCCCCACTCTCCTTTTCCATAGTGATTGCCACAGTCTTTTCATTCTAAGAATGTCTAAAATCCAGCTTTATAAAGAGTTGACGTCATTTAAAAGAAAGTTGGTCGTGTAACGCTGAGACTGTGGACACCTTCGAGCTGGAGGGGGCGCAGTACAGAAAACACTGAGTGCTGGTGGTCCCCTCAAAAAGCCAAAAGAGCTCCCAAAGCCCCTGGCAGGTTCGTGACCCCGGATGCCTTGATGCACAGTTAGGGACCCGAAGGCTCCCGCCGTTTGAAGGAACTAAAAGCATCCCAGGGTTAGGAGATTACATTCTTCTCGTGGTGGGTGGAAGGAAAGTGTGAATATTGGGCAGGTGGCATTTGTGCACAATTATTTAGTCACATTTTACCTAGGCAGACAGAACACCAGAAGCATGCAGTGTTTGTCTCTGGGAATGCATGTGATGGCTAAGAGGAGACAGGTGACAGACAGACGATGGGGCATGTGCACTCACCCATACTCATAAGTGGTTGTGACACATCGTGATGAGCTGATCCCCAGGATCCTTCGTGGTGAATAAAACGCTAAAATTAAGTGTGTAGTGTTGAGTTTTTGACTTGGGAGGAAGTTTGGGGGAGCTTAGCTCTCTACAGTGTGGAGTAGAAGTTAGACCCTGAGGTGCACTGGATGTTTTAGCAGGCACCACACTGCAGGCATGTAATTCCGGCAATCAGGAGGCTGAGGCAGGAGGGTTGAACGTTTGAGGCCAGCCTAGGCTACACAGAAAAAAAAAATCAAGGAAAGGCGAACTGGGTAGGCAGCTGTGCAGATGTGACACTGCCCAGCACACCTGGAGACAGAGGATGGTGTGACTGGGGCCCTGGATTAAAACCTCAGAGGAGAGCATCTCTGGCTGGGGAGATGGCTCTGTGGGAGGGTTGGGTATTTTTCTGTTGCAGTGATAATGTACCTCAGCAGAGGTTATTTAAGAAGAAATCATTTATTTCAGCTTGCAGCTCCAGAGGGGTGGGCCATGATGCTGGGGAGGGGCATCACCAAATGGCCAGAGCAGGCTGCTGAGTGATCCTACCACTAACTGCAAACACACAAAGCAGAGGTGGGGGGTGAGGGAGAGGGTACAGGAGAGAGGGCGGAGGAAGGGGAGAACAACAGAGAGGGAGGGTAAGAAAGAGCGAGGGAAAGAGAGGATGATAAAGAGACAGAGCAAGAGTAAGGGAGGGGAGAAGAGAGAGGGAGAGAGAAAGTGAGGGAGAGGGAGAAAGGGGGAGAGGGGAGTGAGGCTATGAACCCTCAAAGCCTGTCCTACATGACATACTTCCTCCAGCAAGGCTCTACTTCCTGAAGACTCATATCTTCTTCAAACAGCCCCAGCCACCTGGGAGCCAGGTATTCAAATACGTGAGCCCATGAGGGACGACCAGTGGACAGAGCACTCGCCATGCAAGCCTGAGGACCGGAGCTTGGATCCCTGGAACACACATAAAAAGCCAGGTGTGACAGCCCACGTGTGATTCCAGCACACAGGAGGCAAAGACAGGGAACCCCTGTAGCAGGCTGTGTAGCCAAACAAGCCAGAAGAGTGTACTCTGGGTTCCTCAAGATCCTGCCTCAATATATAATGTGGAGAATAATCTAGGAACATATTTGATGCCAACCTCAAACCTCACATGCACATGCTCACCTGCACTCACATGTGCCCACACATACAAATACACATGCCACATACACATGTGTAAATGTTGTTTTTATTTTCTCAGATAAAGGGATAAATGAGAGCCGTACCCAAGCTGTGCAAATCCACGGCATGGGCTGAGCCCAGCGCATTTCTATCTAACTATCCCTAGGCCTAGGCCTAGAAGCTTCTAGCCTTCATACAATCTAATCTTCTGCAAGCCAGATCTTGAAGGCTTCGGCTTTCAACCTCCGTCTGCTAACCTAGGCCCAGAATGTTTCAGTGTTTAAGACTTACTGCTGACTATGCTCACCCTTTCTAGTGTTTTTCTGAACTCTGGTTAGCTAGTTCAACTCAGCTGTTGTGGTGCAAAACTCCTCCCCAAGCTGACTGGTTCAAACTGGCTTCTCTCAGCTTCTCACTGAATTGCTCTGCTTGGAAAAACTGCCTCTGAACTCCACAAACTGAACCTCACTGACTGCACAAACTGAATAGAACTGTAACTCAACCAAACTCAAATTGTGCTCAACTGAACTGCACCAAGCTGAACTCCCCCCACACCACTGTTAATTAGCCTCTTTCCTGTCCTTGTAGGAGTCGGGCATATCCTATCTCTTACTCAGTCTGTCAAATCTTTCTCCGATTCCTCACTTTGTCTGCCTCTCAATTATATGTCATGGTTCGGAATTAAAGGTGTGTACTAGGGGATGGTGTCTGTATTCCAGCTGGATCACACAGCCCTAGGTATTTGGATGTAACCCCTTGCCAGAGCAGCCATGTGTCTGGATTAAAATCTCTCTACACACATGCAAAAGAAAGGAGGAGGGGAAGTAACAGGCCCTAACTGTGAATAGACCTGAATGCTCTACTGAGTAGTTTAGTCTTTATTATGCCAAATATAGGAAACTGTCAAAGATTTCTATGGGTGACTGATTTGATTAACTTCAGAAAGTTATGGTAGCTGGAGAAGGGCAGGAATAAGGAGAAACACGCAGTGGGTGTCTCCTGAAAAAGCAGCTACATTACCCAGCTTCTGCTGCATTCAGCGCTTCATAACAATTTGCTTTTCATGCCAGGCTTTTCCTCTGTAGTGAGCCTACATGTTGGCTGCAATCTGGCTGAGGGGCTGGTCCAGGCTGGTTGTGGGGCAGCTCCTTCGTCCTTCCGTGATCTCCACAGAGTTAGTCAGGTACTAATCGGGGGATGTTGTTTCTGCTCTCAGAGTTGACCTCTGTGATAGACTGATCCGCTGGTGTGAAGACTTTGCTGTTACCAGCCCTGCTAATGTTCACTGAACTAAGCCACATAGCTAAACCCAAAGGCGCCATGGCGGATACATACGTTTGCCTTCTCTAGGGCCCGTCGATGGAAGGAAGAAAGCATCAGCAGTACTCCATTAGAAATTCTCTTGTCACGGTCGTAGTGGCAGGAGCTAACCAGGGTGATGACAGTGGAGAGCGGCGCATTAGGAATCAAGGACCTTCGATATTAAGGCATACTAAGTGTTGGTGTGCACAGACCCAGTGTGGCCCTGGGAAACCACCATGAGACAAGAACTAGCATTTTCCCCATTTCAGAGACAAGGAAACCAAAGCTTGGTAGTTATGTAACTGAGCAAGCTTAAAAGGCCATGGTGAAGTGTAGTGTTGCCTTCATCACGCCTGCCTCCATGGACCACATGTGTGATCTCTGCAAACATGGTCTCTCAGGTGTGCCTACTGTACAGTAGAGCCGACAGAGAATGCTCCCCAGAACCAGCAACTCTCAGTGCGGAGCTGCAGGCACGAGGGATACTCTTACAGATGCAAAGTAGTTGGGAAACTGAATAGTTTTAAAAAGTGTGTTTTTATTTATGTAGTATGTCTGCATGCCTGTGTTTGTGTGCATGGATGTATGCACGTGTGTGTGTGTGTGTCACACACACAGTGGGCAGGTGGAGGTCAGAGGATAACTTATGGGAACTGATTCATTCCTTTCACCTTGTCAGTCTGGGGGATCAGCTCAGGTGGTCAGGGTTAGCAGCAGGCATCTTTACCTGCTGAGCTATCTTGGCAGCCTGGGAAAGGCTTTTTTTTTTTTTTTTTTTGCAAAGCAACAAACCAAAAGCTGGATAAACTGATAAAAGCCTTCCAGCTAACACAGGAGCCGTGGCATCCTGGGAACTCACACAGACCACAGTGGACAGTGAGCGGAACCCTCCCCAATGCCCAGGTTCTGCAGGACCTGCCTTTTCAGGAGGAGATTAGGAGTAATCTCAGAGATAAAATCTTCAGACTGGAGTCTGCAGGCAGCACAGAGAGCTGGGGGATTAAAATCTGTCTCTGTGGAAGAGAACAGTAAATTTAGAGGAAGCAGAAATGTCTGGAATAAGGAGAGAAGGTTAACTAAGTCATTATTGAGTAGCATGGAAAAGCAAGACAGAAGAGGCAGGGAAGGAAGACAGTTTCACTGCTGGGTTTTTAGGAGACCTTGGGTGATCTCTAAAGGTGGCTGTGAGGTCGGGTACAGATCTGGAGACTCAGATGATCTGAGATGGAAGATGCCAAGTCAAACTTCATGCATCAGGCATCTGGGCGCACCAGGAGTTCAAAGATGTACTCCACAAGCCATGCAACATTGTGTGTTTGTGAGTGTGTACGTGTCACACACACAGGTATACAGGCATGGAGTGGGACATTTTTCTAGAAAGAGAAGTCTGTGACTTTCATCAGATTCTTCGAAGGGGTCTTTGAGTCTAACATTTTCAGAACAGCTGTTCTTAGCTTTTTCTCAGGCATCTTCGAGTGTGGGTGGGGGTAGATTGTTCTCTGCACTCTCACCCCTGCTAGCTAAGCTTAACCCCTTCTTCTTTCTAAGGAGAAACTCACTTCTCATCCAGCTGTGCCCTCAGAAGAGCTTAGCCGTGAAAGGAGATTCTTGACAGTTCTGATGATTTGAAGATCACCACCGAGTCAGCAAATATTCTTGTACTTTGAAAAGCCTGTACGTTTAGCATCGTGGAACCTAATGGTAACACCCGTATTACCAGAACCCACAAAGTCACACAGAGTGGGGGTTCCATATTTGTTAAAATTCGGTAGGAAGGAATTTAGAATGCTATTCCTAGTCACTGCTTCAGTTACTCCAAAGAACTTGGGTTCAAGGGCACAGATTTAGTACGAAGGACATGCATGTTTTAACTGTTATACTGTTTATTTAGCCAAATGTTAAATGCAAAATTATACATGGCTCAATTTCCAAGTTATAGCAACACAAGCCCTTTGGTGGGAGGGGGATGCTCATCTAGTGGCCATCATTTGAACTCAACACGTGTTTCCCTAGATCACCACCACTGCAGCGTTGTTCTGCCCCCCACTGCCACATCTGTAACTCGTCTGCCTCTATTTACTTTAATGACAACTTGGTGTCCAAACTGTTCTCTAGTTTGGAATTGTGAGCGTTGTTCATGGGGTTTACCTGATGGGCTCAGAACTGCTTTGAAACAGAATCATTTATGAAGGGTTTATCATGGCATTTAAACTTTCGAACTGATTGCGATTTTTTCCCAACTTTTTTACACACAGGCTGTCTTATAAATTACACCACATAAAGGCTTTTGCAATACTTTAACCATTTTCTCCTCCTCCTCCTGCTGCTGCTCACAAGCACTATGATCTAGTCACTCTGTTGTAGCTTGTTAAGCAGGTGTCCAGTGTTTGCTCGTACAATAGAAGAATCCACTGTCCACCCATCACCCATCCACTCACCAATCCATTCAGCGATTAGACACTAAAAGCCAACAGCACAAGAAACACACCAAGTCCAAAGAGTTATTTTAATTTAGTAACCAAATGACTGCAAATCCTTAAGTTTACAGCTAACAACATAGGTGAAAGGGAATAAGAAAACGTATCCCAATTAATTGAAAAAATTAAGATAAACCAGGTGCTGTGGCATATGCCTGTGATCCCAGCACTCGGGAGGCAGAGGCAGGTGGATCTCTGTGGGTTCAAGGCCAGCCTGGTCAACAGAGAAAATTCCAGGACAGCCAGGGCTACACAGAGAAACCCTGTCTTGAAAAACAAACAAACACAAAAAAGAAATAATGCAGATAAGGATAAAAACATGACAAGTGGGAACAAATAGAAAATTGTCCAATTTTAGATTTAATTCCAATCATATTAATAATGAAATATAACTTAAAAATATTAGTAATGAAATGTGACTTGTATATCCATCCACTTGAAAATTAGAAATTGTTAAATTGTGGGCTACATAAGGCTAAAACTTATATGACTTACAAGAAGCTTAACATTTTTGGGAGGGATTTAAAAATTGGCAAAAATATACTTTATAGTTTACATTTTCTGTATGTTTAATATTATACTCTGAAATATGCATGTAATGTGAAATGTTTAGATCCAGGTAATTAACATATATATTCCTCATTTTGTGGCAAGAAACTAGTTTTCAAGTGTGTAATGTTTTGTGTTAATCAGGGTTGCGGTGACGTATTAGATCTCATGAACCACTTCCTTCCGATGCTTTGTGTCCTTTGACTAAGAATCCCGGTATAGTCCCACTGCTGTCTCTGACGCTTATCATTTAACGAGCTCGGCTTTATCAGATACCATGCACACTTGAGATCGAGCCGTGTTTGTCTTTCTGGGTTTGGTTTATCCCACTTTATGTCTTTCAGGTTCATCCCAGAACCATAACTGAAAGAATCTCCTGATAGCATCCCTCTGGGTGACTACAGGACACTTCCTTTATCCAGTCATCGGCTGGTGGGCATTTGGGTGTGACATAGCGCGGCTGCTATGAATCGTGATACCTGGAACATAGGACTGCACGTGTCTACTTGCCATTCCTCTTTTCTTTGCATTGCTTCTATTTTATTCACTCATTAAGTGCGGGGAGGGCAGCACTGTATGGGTAGAGAGGTCAGGGGACAACTATGGATCAGGAGTCACTTATGGGGACACGAGGCCTGAACTCTGATCAGTCAGGCTTGGCAACAAGCACCTTTCCCAACTCAGGTGTCTCAGTGCCCATTTGCTGATCAGACATCCAGTGCTGGTTTTGCTGGATCTTACAATATTTATGTTTAGGTTTTTATTTTTGAGTAACTTTTATACCATTTTCCATCACAGCCTTATACATTTACATTCCTAGCAACAGTGTGCTTTTCTGTAATAATCATTCTAACAGTGTGGGAGGCCAGGCCATTGTGGTTCAATTTGCATTTCCCTGATCAGTGATGGTAAATATTTTTCTATACCTATTTTGGCCTCTGTCTATATTCTTTTGTAAAATGTTCGTTCAGGGCTAGGTGTGATGGCACGTTCCTTTAATCCCAGCACTTGGGAGATGGAGCAGGATCTCTGAGTTCAGGACTAGCCTGGTCTACACAGCAAGTTCCAGAACAGCTGGGGGGCTGCACAGCTGTTTTGAAAAGCCAACACCCCCCGGAAACAACAACAACAAAAACCAACCAAAAGATTCCTTCAGGTCTTTTGCTCTCTTGATGAGCATGTCAGTTGTTTCTTGCTGTAGAGTGCTTGAGTTCCTTCTATATTTTGCAAATATTTTCTCCTACTCTACTTGTTTCTTTTTTTATATTTTGTTGATTAGCATGAAGTCCATTTTAAATATAGAGGCACAGAAAAGCTAAGTCAAAGAGTAATATAGAAACTCTGTGCCACGGCCACATTCAGAATCTCCAGTATAAATTTCTCAGTGAATAATAGATCTAGTGAGGGGGTGAGCAGGGACATGGAAGCGTAGAGCCCCGCTGCCCATTGCTCCGCCCTAATCAGCATTTGTCCAGCATTCACGACAGCAAAGGGCATACTCTGCTCAAATACTTTTGTGACATTTGCTTAGGTGGATTATCTTCTGAGCCATGAGATAAGTCTTAGAAGACGTGAAGGCTTTGAAATCATACCAATCGTGCTCGCAGAGAACAATGCAAAGAAATTAGGAACCAACAATGGAAAGTTATCTGGCAAATCCCTGAATATTTGAAAAGCAGATCATGTATTCTAAATAGCTCAAGAGTGAAATGAAATTATAAAGTAATTTAAATGAAACTCCAACATATCAAAAATTTCAGTAAAGCAGTACATAGAGAGAACATGTACATACAGCATCCAAAGCCTAGCTTCGAAAGGAATGGACTGAAACCAGTGACCTCAGACTTAAACTGGCAGAAGTGGAGGTTGAGCAAATGAAATCCTAAATAAGCAGAAGCCAGAGTGGAAATCAATGACAGACCATGAAAGTCTCTGAAGAAAAGTCTACAAAACAGAAAAGTGTACCAGAGAGAGAAAGAGAGACCGAGAGACAGAGAACATGAATGACCAATAAATATCAGGAATGAGAGACAACATCACTACCAATTCTACAGATTGTAAAGAAATAAAGCAAAATGATATGAACAATTTTATGCTCATAAGTTTAACAACTTAGATGAAATAGGCAAATGCCTGTGTCGTAGTTGCTTTTCTATTGCTCGGAAGAGACACCATGACCAAGGCAACTTATAGAAGGAAAGAGTTTACAGGACTCACTGTTTCAGAGGGTTAGTTTAGTTCCTGGCCATCACAGCAGAGAGCATGGCATCAGACAGGCAGGGTGCTAACAGGCTGAGAAAACAGCCGCCATGCTGAGAGAGAAGGGGTGCTGACTGGAAAGGGCCCGGGCCTTTAAAAGCCCCAACTCTATCCCCTAGTTACACACTTCTTCTAACGTGGCCACACCTCCTAATCTTTCCCAAATAGTTCCATGAACCGGGGACCAGTATTCAAACAGATGAGCCAATAGAGGCCATTCTCACTCTTGGAAGAAATAACTACCAAATGTTACTCACAAAATAAATAAATAAATAAATAAATAAATAAATAAATAAATAAATAAATAAATCTCAAAGATCTCTATTAAATAAATTAAATTCTTAATGTTTTTTCTCTCACTGAAAACTCCAGATAGTTTTACTGGGAAAATTCTACCAGACACTTATGGTAGAAATAATATAAATTCTAGACAAAGTTTCTCAGAAAGAAAGAAGATGAAAGAAGATGTGCTTCCCATTCTGGTCTATTGGGTGACACCACAAACACATTTATTAACAACATGTTAGCAAGCCAAAGCCAACAGCAGACAATCAGAACGATGTTAGGAGCAAAACACGATCTTAGGAATTTGAGTTTCATTTACATTTGGAAGTCACTGTAATTCACTATATTAATAAATTAAAAATAAAAGTCCGTGTGCATAAACCAACATTCAGCTTTGATGAAAACCCTTAGCAAAATAGGAATAGAGAGGAACCCGCAGCCAACATCACCCTTCATGACAAAAGGTCGAGTGTTCTTCCATCTTCCGATGGGGAACATGGCAGTGACATCTGCTCCACTTCACATCGTATGAAAGGGTACAGCTACTGCAATAAAACAAGACAAAGAAATGGACTCCAACTGTTTTGGAAAAGAAGAAACCAAAGCTGGAGAGATGGCTCAGCAGAGAGAACATCTGCTGCTCTTCCAGAAGATGCATCCTTATTTCCTAATAACCACATGGTGGTTCACAACCACGGACAGCTCCAGTTTCACAGAATCCCATGCCTTCTTCTGTGGGTGTGAGGCCCCCGTGTGGTGCACAGACACACATGCAGGCAGAATACTGTCTTAACTAATTTTCTATTGCTGTGAAGAGACACCACAACCAAGGCAACTTATAAGCCATACAAGAGTTATAGAGGGTTAGCCCGTGACCATCGTGAGTGGGCACAGGCAGAAGGCAGCACTGGAGCAGTAGTTGAGAGCTTACATTCTTGTCTACCAGGAGAGAAGCTAACTGCGAAGAGCATGGGCCCACCCCAGGGACACACCCCTCCAAAGAGGCCACACTTCCTAATCCTTGCCAAACAGTCCCATCAGCCGTGGAACCGGTGTTCAAACATCTGAGCCCATCCCTATTCAAATGCCACAAACAGCCTTACACATTAAATAAATAATAAAAACACTTAAAAAAAAAAGAAAGAAACAACACTGTGTTCATTTGTAAATGGCATATTCTTTGTGCCTTTTCCTAGAGAGTCTATTTTTATTCATCCTGGACAGAGAGAGCTTAAAGAACTGACTCCTCCCAATTTGGTGAACCAGTGTCTTTGGGGTTACTCACTGGAGCACGGGCTCTTTGCAAGCAGCTAAACTACTGAAGAAAAGCTGTGCCCCCAGCTACCCCACCCCAAGAACCCACCTCATCCCAGGAGCCCACTGAACCCCAGGAACCCACCGAACCCCAGGAAGCCATCCCACCCCAGGAAACACCCCAGCCCAGGAACCCACCGAATCCCAGGAACCCACCCCACCCCAGGAAGCCATCCCATTCCAGGAAACACCCCAGCCCAGGAACCCACCGAACCCCAGGAACCCACCTTCCCCGGCAGTTGCTAACCACTTATAAATCCTCAGAGAGCAGAGCCCTCCCCCTTCTAGACAGGAATGCTAATGGGGCCAGTCTTGTGGTGTTTCCTGTGGGTAATCTGAATACAGAGAAATTAACTGCACTTCTGTATAATTCCAATGAATAACGGAAAGTGAAACATACAAATTGTGAAGTGAGCATCACATTCACAAATACAAAATATTTAGGACTGAGTCCTAGAAAGGTGAGTAAGATCTGTCTCCCGAGAAAACACGGAACACCGGAGCCCTCGGGAGGGCACGTAAGGACCTGGTTCCATTGTCACAGGAGTTTCCCCAGCGTTCAGTGCTATAAATTAATGCAGTTTTGATCAAAATCCCAGCGATTTCTTGTAGTTCTTGTTTTGTAGGATGTGACAAAAAGATTCCAAAGTTTGTAGGCAAAAGTGAAAGAGCTGAAAAGCTAGGGTCGGGAAAGCAGAGGAGTGTGAGAGAAATTGACAGGCTGGTCTCCAGCCTGCCGTCCTGACCCTGGGCCTGTCCCTTCCCGGGGACTGTGGGCCTGCATCGCCGAGCGGATGGCGCCTGTCTGGTCTTTGTGCTTATGAAATGCAGGGTCCCCTCATGCTACGTGTGTGCTACCCCTCTGCTCACGAGGGGGTACCACACCACTCATGTGTTCTACACCACTGCACTAGATCTGCAGCGTGTAGACGGGCTTCAGCTGCTCTATTCCGGGGTTTATTTTAAAGCAAGAATAAGCAAGGCCAGGTAAAAATGTAATGAAACATCAAAGTCCAGAACGAGAGCCTTATACATCTGATCAAAACTTGATCTATAGAAGAAGGAAAAATAAACTGGACTTCACGAAACTTAAGAGCATTCGCTTTTGGAACGACTTTGTCAAGAGACTAAAAAAATATAAGGCCACACTAGAAAGCAGTACTTGGCAGTCATGTGACTGTTAGAGGGTGTGCATTCTCAATATACAAATAGCTCTCAGGATTCAATAAGCAAACGTCCTCCAAAGTATGAAACACTCGAATAGGCAACTTCAGCGAGGAGGATTTCCTGAGCCAACACATTTAACATGTTTAGTCATTAGTGAAACGGAAGCTGAATCCACGATGGGCTAATTCACCACACGGTTAGAATGGTGAAGTTAAAAAGACTGGGCTCGCGTGTGCGGGTGCGGGCACTGATGCCCTACTGTGCGGCAGGCTGGACGGTGGCGTCTGCACTCCGAGAAGCAGCGCAGAACTTCCTTTTCTCCGTTGTTTTAGTTTTGAAATACTCGGGGCCTCAAGGAGCCGGAAACTTGTGTGGCTGAGGCGACCTCGAGCACTCTCTCCTGGGCGGCGGGGTCTGCGCCCTGGCCTTTTCCTGCACGCTGGGCGAGCACCGTTCCCGCCTAGCGCACCGCAGCCCCTGGCGTTCCCTAACACGCTGAGCACCGCCTGGAGGGGCCACTTCACTCCTGGGTGTTCAGACGCGGAGAAGCAGGAGCGTGCTCTCAAAGAGATGCTGTTCACAGCAGCGCCGTTTGTGACAAGCAAAACCTAGCACTAGCCTAAATGTCATCAATAAGTGGATTAAAATTTTGGCATGTCCTCCGCGACTACTACCCAGTGATAAGAAACGAACGCCTCACAGGTCCTACACCAAAAGAAAGAAAGAAAAGCTCATACCGCACGATCCCACTAACTCTGGAGAGCGCAAACTACCCTACAGTGTAACAGATCAGCGGTTGCCTGGGGGCGCGGGCGCGGGCGGGCGGCGCAGGGAGCGGTTGCGGAGGAGCCCCAGGACACTTTGGGCATGCCCATCGCCCTGGCGGCGGGGAGCTGCCGCGGGCACACACGTGTCAAAATGCATTCCAGACATGCAGCTTCTCGTGTGCCAAACGTCTCTCAGGAGAGCCACCGCGGAGCGCGTGCAGCGGGCACATTCCGCGACAGGGCGCGCCGGGCTGCCTCGGGGAAGCGTAAACGCGCGTCCCCTTCAGGCTGTGCGGAGCGGCGACAGCCCCGCGGTCGGGACGGGCCGCCACCGCCTGCGCTCGGCCGGGGTGCCGCTCCGTCTCAGTGCCGCCTTCCCGGTGAGGATGCTCGGGCACGTGGCGGAGGCCGTCCGGGAGCCGACTCCGCGGAGCGCGCCGCCGAGCCCGGCCGGGGTAAGGTGACCTCTGCAGAGGGCCGGCCTCCGGGCCCGAGGGCCGCGGCGGCTGGGCGGGCGCGCCCGCGAGCCCGCCGCCAAGCCGGGCCGCAGAGCGGCGCTCGGGCGCCGGGGCCGGCGGGGGCGTCGCGGAGGCGGGCGCTGGGGCGCGGCGCCCCCTGGCGGCCGGGCGGCGGCGCACAGCCGCTGCGGGAGCGCGGGGACGCAGGCCGGCGAGCGGGCGGCGCAGGGCGGGCGGGCGCGCCCGGCGGGGTAGGTGGCCGCGGGGCCTGGGGCGCGGGCGGGGGGCGCGCGCGGAGGGTCGCGCGGGGGCCCGGCGGCGGGGGCGCGCGGCGGCGGGGGCGCGCGCGGCGCGGCGCGGGCCGTCAATTATGCAAGGGCGAGCGCGGCGCGGGGGGCGGGCGCGGGGAGCGCTGCAAGATGGCGCCCACCGCAGTCCCGCCCGCCGCAGCCCCGGCGCCTCTGCAGTCCGGCCGCGCCTCCCGGGCCCCGCGCTAGGGCCGCCGCCACCTCGCCCGCCGCCGCCGCCGTAAGTCGCCCCGGGGCCCCCCGCAGCCCCCGGCCGGGCGCCGCGGCTCGGCCGGGGCTCCCCCGTCGCGCCCGGGACCCCGGAGCGGGCTCCCCCGTCTCCGCCCGGGGCTTTGCCGCAGAGCGAGCGGCTCGGGGCTCGCGGGGCTCGCGGGGCCGTGCAGCGGGGGTCCCTGCTCTTCGTGGTTGGCGCGGGGGTCGGGAAGTCGCGCTTCCTCCCGCGCGGCTCGCCGGAGCTCCGGAGGAGAGCGGGGGGCCCCCTGGCTCCCACCCCTGCGCGCCCTGCCCTCTGGGTACCCCGGGGTCGCGCGGGCTGACCCCGGAGCCCCCTCGGCGCCCCCAGCTCCCCGGTGCCAGCCCAGCCGGGGCGCCCGGGCCGCTCCGCAGCCCCTCATCCCTGCCCCCTCCCCCCGTCCCTCCTGAATCCTCCCTCATCCGGCTCCACATTGCCACCAACTGCAGAAGCCGGGGGACGCGGGGTTTGTGGGGCGGTCGGGACGCCTCCGGTTCTTGCCTCCCTCGCTCGCGGGGACCGGTTCCCCTCCCGTCAGGGTGCTCCGGGGCTGGGCGGGAGCCCCCTGCGACCCTCTTGGGCGGGCTAGAATTCCTGCAGCGGAGAGCATCACTTTCAGAATGTCCTCTTCCCCCACCCCCACCCTATGCAGAGCTCCTCGCTCCCTTCCCTCCCCCACCTCTCCTCGGGCAGCAGCACCCTGGGCTTCTCCCCGGCGCCGGGGGCAGAACTGTTTGCCCGGCTCCACAGTTTGGACCCTTCCTGTCCACCTCACTCTTGGTACCCCGGGGACCGCAGCAACCTCTCTCCGGGGACCTCAGCTCCAGCCCCTCCGCTGCCCTCGGCCGCCAGCGGTGGAGACTTGGCAGTTAACTTTCCGGGCGGCGGTGGGGGCCGTCAGGCCCCTTCAGCGCCCCCAGCCGAAGGGTCAGGGTTAGGATGGAGTGGGAATGGTTTTCTGGCCTAATAAATAGGAATTCTCCTCAGCGTGCGTCCCTTCCAGCTGCTCCACCCTGGGCCCTCTGCCTCGCTGGCACTGCAGTGTTTGAAGCGCGGGGGACACGCTTATAACTGGAGGTGACAGGGCTCGCATCGGCGTCCATGGTCAATGTCATCTGTTGGGGTGGGGGTGGCATGGGGGAGAGCGCACAAGAAACTTTCGTTGCATCTGGTCAAACTCAGGGGCAGGGAGCAATGGCACGCTGCAGGCTCCGCTGCACAGGGGGAAATGCTTTTCAGTGCACAGTGGGCATCCGGGAGGGCAGGGGTTGGAAGCAGGAAGTGTGGGTGAAGGGGGCCTTTAGGGCGAAGGGAGGTGCTTTTTGTAACCGTTTTCTCGAGTTTAAACCTGGAGAGCCTTTGGAGAGGGCATGTGCGTTAGGCCTGGGGTGCTTTCGCTCTCCAAGGAGATTTCGGGTGTGGTAGGTTTCTTTCCCCCCTACCGGCTCACAGGCTCTCTCTTCCCTTTTCTCCATGTGCGTTAGGAGATATGGGGGAGGGAGCCTTATTCTTTCCTCAAAAAAATTGTTTTTGATGTGTAATGCAAATGGCTGGACAACATTGCCACCCAGTACCAGGAGGTATGAACCAAGGGATTCCAACTTAAGCCGGGGAGAGCTCTTAGCATTGTCTGTAGCCCTTGAAATACTGCAGCGCTTTCCTCTGGAACTCATGACCCACACGGCCTTCCGTTCTCCTGAGAGAGGATTTGATTGCTGTGTGTGGGGGCAGTGATGGTTCGGCGTTCTGTGAGCATTCTGTCTGTCCTAGAAATTCAAGCTCTCCGGAGCATCTGATGTGTGTGGCTGTGCCGGGTCTCTTGCTGGGATGTGGTGGGTCTTGTAGAACAACTCATGGTGGTTCGTGCCAGGGAGATACTGGTTTTATGGGCTCAGTTTGGGAGGCTGACTTGGTATGCATTTGGTTTTCCCTTGAGGTTTTGTCAACTTTCATACAAATATTTGGCACATTTTCTTTTAAATTAATTGAGGATAATGACTTGCGATTATTTAAAAACAAGTAGCCGTACAGTTGCTTCCCTGAAGGAGGACCCTAAGGCCATTTCCGTCACCTTCCTGTCTGCCTTTTCATTTGCTGCATGCCTGTTCCGGAGGGGTCCCGGCCTCAGTGCTGAAGGGACAGCTCCCTGGCTGCCGCTGCTGAAGCGGCCAGCTGGGAGGGCCGGGTTTGCGCTGCCGCTGGGAGCAGCAGGCCCTCGCCTGGAACTGGACCTGCTTGTGCGTGCGCAGCCGGGTGGTACTTCAGGCTGAAGGTGTGCTTTTCACGTTTTTCTTACTCTCACGTACCTCCTCTTTCTGGTCGTCCCTCATGGAGGCAATGCCTTACAGCCTTCAACAGATATCCTTCTAAGGCATGCATTCTGCCAACCGTGTGCCTTCAGCACATTTTTGTCCTTTCGAATAGCAAGAAACTGTTAATATTATGGTAGTTTGGTCTTCGCCAGAAGTAATTAGATAGCTTACCAAGTTAAGCTGAACCTGAAGGGCATTTTTGCTAGCTTGATCTGAGTGGTGAGCTGGGAAGGGGACTCAGCAGGCCAGGTTGTGGTTCATTATGTCACTATGGTATGTTGGTCTAAAAATTGTTTTAAAATCAGAGATTAAGAAGGGGGAACATAAAATTCAGCTTGCTCAGCCTCCTGCCTCCCTTGGGAATCCTGATAGAACACCTTTGCTTTGAAGACATCACTGGAAGGGAACTCACTACCACAGAAAGCAGTTCACCCATGGTGGTTGAGATACTTTAATCTCACTGAAGGCATACATTGGAACTATGTGAGGGACAAATGTCTTCTACATGTGTGCTACCAAGAAAGCCAAGAGTTTTTTGTAGAGAACTGAAAGATACTCTACCTATTTGAAAATGCAAAGAAACATGGCTCCCTAAAGTAAGAACGGGTTCTGTGAATGGAAAGAAGACTGTCTTTCATGTGCTGGGGTTACGTAATGAGTTCTGGAAGACCTGCCTCACTCCCTGGAGGTTTAACCCCCGTGGGTTATCCTGAGAAGGGCTGCAATCCCAGGCTGTAGAGAAAGTGTTGAATGCAGCTTATCCAGCACGTGGCCAGTTGCCACAGTTATAAAAAGAACACACACCGGTGGCAGAAGCAGGATGGAAGACAGTGCTCCTGACTCTTACATGTTTAAGCACACCTTTTCAATTTCCAGGCATACTTGCAGAAATTGCTCGGTGACAACTACTTCCACATTGTCTTTCAGGACCTTAAACTCATGGTCTAGTAGAAGGGGGACTAAGACAGTAACTTGTTATATTTTTATTTGCTTTCCCCCGTTAATCCTTTTAACAATTTTCACAAAACTGTCTTTAATGTGAAGAATTTACTCACAGAGTAAACTTTCATTTATTTATTTTTTAAGTCTCTTGGCTAAAATGTAGCACATTGACTAGAGGAAAAAAGACTACTTTTCTCAACCAGCAACTTGATGACTGGCATCTCCCTGTTCTTCCCCTCTGTAAGACACTGTATCAGACACCAACACATTTGCTGAGAGGCATCAACTAGAAACATGCTGTGCGCACAGCTGCGGCTGTTAAACAGGGAGACACAGAACACTGGGTTGTGTGTGTATTGATTTTGGAAATGTATGACTGTGAGGTTAAGTTCAGTGATTTTTTTTTTTACCTAAAAATAGTTTGTAGAAAGGTGGAAAATAGATATAGGGAAAGAGAAGAAAAAGGAGAAGGCCTCTGAAATTTTTTTTCTGTCCCTTAGTGAAGTTGCAGAAACACAGCTAGGACACACAGTTAAATACTATGTCATGGAGGAAGAATGACTCAACCAGTTGCCATAGTTGGAGGCAGCCATGGGCCTTGGAGTCAGACAAAGCCAGGTTCAGGTCTTGACTTGGCTACTTACTTGCTTTTTAACCTGGGGCAAGCCATGTAGTTTCTCTGAGTTTTAGTTGCTCTCATCTATAAAAATAGGCACAACAATGCCCACATTGTTTGTGGGGATTAAATAAAATCTGTTTCCTTTCTCAAGAGATTTAGCAGCTTAGTGGCTGTTTCTGTGTGGCTGATGCATGTGCTGTGGCGGTCGTCTCGGTTGTCTGGAAGGCGGACAGCCTCCTAATGTCAGTCTGGAAGGCTACAGCTTCCTAAAGTCAGTCTGAAAGGCTACAGCGTCCTAATGTCAGACTGAAAGGCAGACAGCTTCCTAATGTCAGTCTGAAAGGCGGACAGCTTCCTAATGTCAGTCTGAAAGGCTACAGCTTCCTAATGTCAGTCTGAGAGGCTACAGCTTCCTAATGTCAGTCTGAGAGGCTACAGCTTCCTAATGTCAGTCTGAAAGGCGGACAGCTTCCTAATGTCAGTCTGGAAGACTACAGCTTCCTAATGTCAGTCTGGAAGGCTACAGCTTCCTAATGTCAGTCTGAAAGGCGGACAACTTCCTAATGTCAGTCTGAGAGGTGGACAGCTTCCTAATGTCAGTCTGAGAGGCTACAGCTTCCTAATGTCAGTCTGAAAGGTGGCATCTGCAAGTTCCTCAACCTGACTGTACATTGCTGGTCTCAGAGGAGGAAAGTGAAGCCACGTAGCTGCTGTGTTGAGCTCACACTGCACCAAGATTGCATTTGCAAAGTAGCACTTCTGTTGTTCCCTCCTGGACTAGCCTCTGATGGCTCCCCTCGCTGCGAAGGAATGCTTTAGCACCCACAGGCTGGAGGGCAGCTGGACTGTTTTATCTACAGATCTAAAGCCCAAAGCGGCCTGAGCTTGGGGCCCACTGTTATCCTCAGCTGATCTGGGTTCTGTCCGTGAGGCAGAGTTTGGAGTGGTTTTCTTCTCATGGGCCCCTTGCGTGGCTGTTCTGACAGGACTTGTGGTAGGCCTTGAAGGCACCACCTGCCTTTTGTCGTTACTGCTGCTTATAGAAGTTCTGAGTGTCCTTCTTGCTGGTGCTTGTTAGAGCTACAAGGCTGGCGTTCTTCTGTGTTTCCGCATAGCCTCCATGTTGGGATGGTGAAGTTGTCCAGGCGTGGGGACAGCTTGAGGGGCAGAGTGGAGGCCGTCCCAGGGTTGGTTGAGTCATACTTAGAGGGTTTTTTTCTCCATTAAATGGTGTTACAGTCTGATGTTCATATAACCAAGTAAAATGAGCAGTTTCGGTTTATTAAGGAATTATCATTATCATAGGCAGCTAAACATATCCTAGTGAGGGGGCACAGTGAACGATCTTGAGATAGGCAGAAGGAAGGAGAGGTACCACTAAGGAAGCATTGGGACAGGGAGAATGAGGGAAGACGACCTGGCGATGTGGCAGGGAGTGGCTGAAGTTTCTGCCTTTCCTTCTGTGCCTGTCCTGACCCTGTGCCCCACTGAAATCAGATCGGAGCCTCATCCTAAGGGGCCCCACACCTGGGTTTACCTGTCTCTCTCCCGGCGTGGCATACGCGAGCGCCCCCAAGCTCTCACTGCCATGCTGTGTCTACACGGCCTGAGGGGGAGTGTGGCTGTCCACACTTGGAGCATCTTTGCTCTGAGAGAAGTTGAAGTTGGTGCAGGACTTGGAGGGAGGAGCATGCTGGGAACTGGTGCTGGTGAGATCCGGAGTGCTAGTTCTCAGAAGCCTTCTGGCTAGGAGTGCTGGTGGAAGGGGGATGGTGAGGCTCTTCCTCGGAAGTACAGACTGGCATGCAGCCTGGAGGCCGAGGGGTAGGGGATGCTCTCAGTCTGAGACTGAAGCTCTGCTGGGCCTGGGGGCTGATTTGCAGGTGAGTGTGTGTGCGCAAGTGCCTGTGTACATGTGTGTGTCTGTGTGCGTGCATGTGTGTGCATGTGTGTGTGCACATGTGTGCGTGCTTGCGCAGGCTCAGTTGTGGCTGAAGTGGAGTGGTCAGAGCATTTCTATGACCTGTGGTAAGAAGAGGCTTCCTGCGTCATAGGGCTTGTCCAGGGGTCTGGAACGGAGAGCACCGAGTTGTCAGAAGTCCTGTTCTCTGGTCAGTACATCTTGCACGCTGCTAAAGCTTTGGCGGTGCAGGCGTGTAGAACAGTTGTGAATCCCACAGTTCCCTGTTTATTAGCATTTCCACCAGCATGGACTTGAGGAGTCGGGGAAGGCCGCTCACTTTTAACATTCAGATAGCTTTTGGTAATAAAGGGGATCGGGACCACCTCATCAGCGGGAGGAAGCCTGTTTCCACGAGTTGTCCCTCCCTGGTTCAGTTGTGAGCACAGTCAAGTGCTCACGGGAGCTTGGGGTCGTTGCAAACCAGCGCGTTTACAGCCATGGCTGGGAGCGGGTGTGGCTGTGTTGTTGTTCTGTGTAGCTAGCGACTCACTTCAGCTCTTCAGGAGTGACGCTGTGAGCCTTGGTGTGTTGTCAGGAATAAGCTGAATAAGAGGAGTTTAAATGAAAACAAATTAGTGCGTGGTTATTAAACTGCAGAGGACTGTTAAGCGGGTTGTAAATGAGCCTGGCAGAACTTTCTCGGAGGCCAGAATGCCCAGAAACCTCATTCGCTACAGAATTCTCAATCAGATTTCCTAGGACTTAGTGTAAAGAGATACGACCCCTTGTTTTAGGGAAAATGCCCACTATTATGTAGTACTATAGGCATAATATATACTATGCTATACCATACCATGCCATGCCACGCCACACCACACCATACCATACTATGCCACACCATACCATACCAGACCATACCATACCATACTGTACCGAACCATACCACACCACACTACATCATACCATACCAGGCCTTCTTTAAAGACTGGCATTGTGCCGGTGGGGCAGTGTTGGGAGTATGAGGCGTTATCAAAGATACACAAGGCAAGGTGTAAACAGACAAGGTGTGAACTCTCCTGAAGGCCCCTGGGGGCTCATGTCTGGGCTCTCTCTGGACTACAGTGGTTCTGACATCTTGGGCAGAGCACAGAACCTTAGGGAGGTGGAATTTTGCCTGCTTGTCTTCAGTTTTTCTTTATCTTGCCTAGAAATTGGCTGCACACTTTTCTTTACCTAATTTCTGTGCTGGGAAAGCTGGAGGACGTTTTCTTGCCCTATGGGAGAAGGGTTGGCGTCCTTGAGCCTTCGCTGTCAGTCACTGTGAGAACCTCCACTAAGGCGTTCTTGCTGCTCTCTCTCCACTCTGTTTTAAAAGCCCACCTTTTGTATTTACTTGCTTGAAGAGTGGCTGGGGTCCGAGGGGGTTCACCGTCCCCCGCCATCCAGCCTGTGGTCCATGAACACAGCCGTGAGGACCACACTGTAGTCTGTCACCCCCAACTCCATCAGCTTTCAGAAAGATTTTATTTTTAAAATATTTTTTATATGGATGGAGTTTTGTCTGCTTGCATGTCTGTACCATGCGCTTGTCTGGTGTCTGCAAAGGTTAGAAAGAAGCATTGGATCCCCGGTTTCTGGAATCACAGATCATTGTGAGTGTATGTATAGGAGCTGGGAATTGAACCTGGGTCCTCTGGGAGTGTTCTTAATGGTGTTCTTAATGGCTTTGCCATCCCCCAGCTCACTTAGAAAGACTTTAAATAATTCGGTGATTTGATCACTCATTCTAGACTTTCTTAGATCAATCCTTCCTTTGCTTTATCATATATGTCATATATATATAATTCCTCTATGTTTTTTTAAATTAATGAAATTTTTATTCTGATGGTTTGGGTTATTTAATATAAAAAATTAGTTTAAGTAAAAACATCCTTTCTAACCCCTTGAATTGCTTTTTAGGGTTTCCACTAGAGACTCTTAGAATCAAAGTGAATGTAGAGGAAGTCCTGGTTGTGAAAGTCATGGTCCTTTGCTTCCTATGGGAACTTCGTCATCTCTGCTGACCACAGCAGGCCACAAATATGCATTAAGAACACCCAAGGCAGAGTATTGCAGCAGGAACTGAGAGCTGTGTCAAAGATCTCCCTGTATTCTAGAAATTTTTTTCTTTTTTAAAATTAATTTATGTTTTATTAATTACAGTTTATTCACTTTGTATCCCAGCCATAGCCCACCCCTCATCTCCTCCCATGGCCGTCCCATATTCTAGAAACTTAATCTGCTTAAATAAGTAGCAAATATAAAATGCCAAATAAGAATAGGTTTTCATAATGGTTCACCATCCAATGATTGAAAAGGGTTTGATTGCCAGATGAATGATGTAGTTGACACTTAGTGGGTAAGTTGATTTTCCCAGGACAGTCTCTCTGAAGCACAGTGGCCTATAACTCATCACACAGTCCCGGCTCACCATAAGCTCCCAGCTGTACCACACGGCTTGTCACGAGGGCCACTGGGAAGGGCTGGAAAGCTGAGTTTTCAGAAAATCTTCCAACTAGTTTGACCAGAAGCAGGTTGTTGGAAGATGCGGGCTCTGAGCTTGGCTTTATGTTGTGAGCGGAAGTGAGAAGGCAAGAAAGTGGAATGTTTGGGGGAGCAGGGGGCAGTCTGGGTGGGCTCGGTAGATTTCCCCAGTTTCAGGTAAGTCTGTAAAGACAGCAACGAGTTCAGCAGCATTAAGCTCTTCTCAGTTGTCGAGTACTAAATGGCCCATGATCAGAGCCACAACACCATGGTTCCTGAAAGCCGTGTACCAGCGTTTGACAGGGTGGTACAGAGCAGGGCGTGGCCAGCCCAGCAGCGGGCAGCTTGACAGGCCTCCTGGTGGACTGGTGGAAGCTTGGACTTACAACACGGATGGAAAGAAAGTAAACAGAAGTTTGAATATGTATGCCACTTGGGTGTTTATATTTAGGTAACTTTCCCCTCTAGTTTTTAAATTGTTTTTCTGTAAGGGTTTCTCCTCATGAGCCTCTGGGATTTGTTGTTGTTTTTCTTTGGGGAAATCCTGCCTTTTAAACTTGTTTAATTCTTACACACTCCCTGACAAAGACTATCTAATCTCTGCCTTCAGGACTCTGCCTTTACGTTGGAACTCTCTCAATTTGTAAATCATTGCTTTAATAAAAACGTTTTAATTGCAATGGGTGGTGGTAGAGCATGCCTTTAGATCCTTGCGCTCAGGCAGAGGCAGGTGGATCTCTGAGTTCAAGGCCAGCCTGGTCTACAGATACACAGAGAAACCCTGTTTCAAAAAAAAAAAAAAAAGCAAAACTTTTAAGTTGTACTTTCTTTATTGTGTCTGCCTGTATGTGGGGTTGTGCAGACCACGGTACACCAGTGGCAGTCCCCCGACATCGTGAGAGAGACGGCTCTTCTTTCTCCTGAGGTGTCCAGCCCTCGGACTTAGTTTGGGCTGGCCGGTCGGCCCTGGGTAGGGGTGAGGGGCTGCTATGGTTGCTCTCCCTGCAGTCCTGCATGGCCCGCGGCTCTTCCCCTCGGGTCTCGCCAGAGCCCATCCACACGCGGGTCAGCGGGTGCTGTTGTTGCTCAGGACTGTTTAGGCAACCGAGTTGCCGAGGTGTCAGCCTCCCTGTCCTCTGTGCCAGTTTGTACAAGACACAGACTCATAGCAGGTGACCTGGCCCTCCGGCTCAGACAGTTCTGTTCAAATACCTTTAGCCTTTTCCCCTTGAGATTCTCAACCAACCTTCAGCTCGGGGACTCGGAGTCGGAGCCACTCACCTTTTCTGAGGCTGTCACTGATGAGAGGCTCTGTCTTTGCTGAAGCAGTGGGTTGTTTTCTTCTCTGGGAGAGGCGGGTCCTCTCATGTCATTATTTCCGATTCAAGCGTAAGGATGTGACAGCGGCCACTGGCCCAGCGAAGGACCGAGTGTAATTTGCAGGACAGGCACACATGGGGAGCTGGGCCTAATCTCACCTCTTCTGGTTGGCAAAGATCTTCAAACAAGGACAAAAAAAGTCCTTTGAATATCAGAATCAATGGACTAAAGTAATAAAACGTATTTAGAGAAAAGCACACCAGAAGTTCCTTCGATAAAAGAATAATTTCACTTGTTAGAACTTCTTTCTTCCTTAGTCACTAGAGTTGCTTCAGTAATTTGAGCCCTTGCACACTGCTTTCCTTCTACCTGTCTGTGCTCAGACGGTTGGCAGCGCCCCGTGCTGTGGAGCCAGGAGAGCAAGCCGACTTGGTGACCGTGGTGTAAACAGATCTGTGCTCTGTGTAGGGGCGCAGAGCCGGTCCTCGAGGAGGACCTACCTCCTGGGTAGGACGCGCAGGTGAGGCGTTTAGACAGCAGCACCCTGTGAACTGCCCAGGGCGAGGCAGGTCCCCTCGGCTCCCGCAGGAGGAGGGCCATCTGTAGGGGTGAACATTGGGCTGGCGGTGTCTGCTAAACCTTGGGTGTGTAACATTCCTTCTTTCCTGTCACCAGAAAGGGGAGAAGAGAGAGCGTAAAACCCAGCGTCATGGCAGCGCAGGGGTCACGTAGCTCTCATGACCCCTTCTCGTCTGTTCCCCAGAAATAGATTAAGTGTGGCGAGTGACTGGAAAACTCTCGTTAGAGACAGTGAATACACATTTTTCACTTTCGCACGTCAAACAGCTTTGGTTTTCTTTTCATTGTTTTTAAAGTCTGTAAAGAGCAAAACTGGAAGAGAACATATAGATTCGTGTAGGCACAACTACTGTCGGGTTAAGGAAGAGTTCCACTGCCCTTCGGAAGTCCCTCTCGCTGTCTCTTCACAGGGCCGCTAATCTGTAGCTCATGGCAAGCCCTGACTGGTTTTCCATTGCCGGGACTCTGCCTTTCCCAGAGGGCACATGGACAGCACCCGCCCAGTTCCCACCTTCTGAGCCTGGCCTCCCGGGCTCGGTACAGTCTCTTGGTGGTTTATGTTGTACCAATCAGTTCTTTATTATCGGCGAGTGGCATCTTGCTGGATATAATTGAGCCCTTTGTTCCATTGTTATCAGCGCTGTATTTAAAAACTTGCTTGTTCATCTGGAAAGGACATTTGGAATGTGGGCTGTTTCTGGCTATTCCGAATAGCGACTGCTGTACAGGTCTTTGTGTATGCCTAAATTCCTATTTCCCAGGAGTTGTTCCTAACAGTGGGACTGCTAGGTTGGGGGTGGTGGTACACACTTTTAGTCCCAGCATCGGGGAGGCAGAGGCAGGCGGATCTACATTAGTTCGAGGCCAGCCTGGAGTCCCAGGACAGCCAGGGATGCACAGAGAAACCCTGTCTTGAAAACAAAGAGAGAGAAAGAGTGGGACTGCTGGCAAGCATCTCTCGGGGTGTGTATGCGTGCATGTGTGAAGGCCAGGAGCAGACGCGTGTCCTCTGTCACTCCCCACCTCGTTTTTCTGAGACAGGGTCGGCCACTTGGAGCTCACCTCTTGAGTAGACTCAGGGTCAGCGAGACCCCCTCCCCATCTTTACTGTCGGTGCCTAGGTTCTTCTGTGGGTGCTGCAGGTCTAACCTTATGCATGCAGAGAATCTTAAGCCACGGAGACACTAAGGACAATGCTGATGAACTCATTTCCCATGGGGCTGTGTCCCTGTGTGTCCTCTCCAGGAATGCCAGGGAGCTCCAGGGCACTGTGCCCTTGTTGTCAGGCGGTTTGCTCCCCCCCAATCTTAGTAAGGAGTCGGTGGCATTTCATTGTGGTTTCCGTTTGTAGGTCTCTAGCGGCTAATGATATTGAATGTCTTTTTACAGGCTTGTTGGCTGTCTGTGTATTTGTGGTGAACAGTCTATTCCGACATTTTGCCCATTAAGAATAGATTGGATTTCCTATTGTGAGTTTTGCTTTGTGTGTTTCCTTAAAGTACGTGTTTTAGAGATGTCTTTCCTCAGATTAATTGTTTGGATGCATTTTCTCACAGTGTCAGTGTTTCCCTTTCTTCCCCTTTGTAATGACAGATTTAAAATTTCTGATTAAGTATGATTCTCCCCTTTTCTCTTTTATGGGTTGTATTTTTTAATGACATAAATGAGCCCTTTTTGTCCAACCCAGGATGGTGTTTAGTATCTTTAAGGGTTTTTCAGTGTCACGTCTAGACCTGTGTCCAGATGAATTCCTTTTGTAGAGTGCATGTTCTGTTTGGTGTGTTGTTTTCCTCTTCTAAGCCAGCTGGCTCTGTCTGTGGTTCTCTGGACTCTGTCCTATGGTTCCCTGGACTCTGTCCTATCCCGTTACTTTGAATGTTTGGCCCTTCGCATGTGCCCCTAATAACTGTAGCTTTACAGCAGTGTTGTTCTTTTATTAAAATCATTCTGGAAATCAGGCAGAATTAGCTCATACATATCTTCAAGAACTCCTACTGGAATTTTGATTGAACTGTATTAAATCTGTAGACCAGTTTAAGAATTTATTAACTGTATCCAGGCTTCTCATAAGTGAGTGTGATGCATTTCTGCATTTTTGGGTGCTATTTGATATCTTTCGTTAGCATTTTGTAAGTTTAATTTTTGTCTTATTATATTGTGTGTGTGTGTGCACCTGTGCATTGGTGTACTTGTGGGAGTCAGTTCCCTCCCTCAGGGAACTCAGGGATTGAACTCAGGTCTTTGGGTTGCAAGTATCTTTACTACTTCATTCTCTTCCTCCTCTACTTCTTGTTTTGTTTTTGTTTTTTGAGACAAGGTTTCTCTGTGTAGCCCTGGCTGTCCTGAACTTTGTAGACCAGGCTGCCTGAACTCACAGCAATCCACCTGCCTCTGTCTCCTGAGTGCCAGGATTACAGGCGGGTACCCCATGCCTGGCACACCTTTACTTCTTGAGCCATCTTGTTGGCTCCCATTATGTAGTTTAAGCATAAAGAATCTGCCCGGTTTTGGATTTATTTTTTAATTAATGTAAATGTTTTTCATTGTAGGTTTCAGTTTTTAACTCATTTCTTGAATGTGGAAACAATGGATTTTTAAAATGAGGACTTGTGCCTTACACCTTGAACTCACTTGTTGATTCCAGAAGCTGTTGTGTGAGCTTCTTGGGACTTTCTGTGGAAAATCAAATAGTCTATGAAAAGTGGCAATTTAATTTCTTCCAGTTGGATTTATGTGTCTTTTCTTCTTCTCTTTCGTTGCAAACTTTTTGCCAGGTGTTTGATGTGGGCTTTCTTCCTGATCTTAGGAGGAAGTGCTCAGGCTTGCGCTAGCTCCTGTAGGTGTCCTTACTAGCTTAACTTCCATCTCTTGGTAATTTGTCAAGGATGGACATTCAGTTCTGTCAAGTATTTCCTCTTTTCCCTGTGTGGGTTGATGTGACAATATATTTCTTTACTTTGTTGATACATGTTATCTTTTCAGATATTGACATCTTTGTACCCCTGGGAAGAATGATACTTGGTCGCAGTGAATTAGCCTTTCATGTTGTTTTGATTTGTTAATATTTTATTGATATTTTGTTAATATTTTGTTGTTGTTGCTGAGTTTTGCATCTGCTTGATAAAACTGATCTGTAGTTTTTATCTTTATTTTCTTTCTTTGAATTATCTTTGCCAAGTTTTGGTGTTGATGGTATTAACCATGGGAAACATTTCATCAAATTCCTTCGTTAACTCTTGGGTTGGGACTAGGATGATGGCCCCATAGATAGTATGTGCTGAATAGGCATGAGGTCACGAGTCCTGTCCCCAAGCACTGTAAGCAAGTCAGCTGTGGTGCTGTGCATCTCTTATCCAGTCCCGGGGCTGCGGCGGAGCGAGGTGGCCAGTGTGGCTGAAACAGCACGTTCTAGCTCTACTTGTCTTGAGAAGTAAAGCGGAAGAGCTGCAGAGGTGCCTCAGTAGGTACCGTGCTGGCTTTGTGAGCGCCTGAGTTTAAATATCCAGAACCCATGTAAAATCCGAGCTAGGCTATGCACAGCTGTGCAGGTGTGCACACGTACAGCGCTGTAAGGGGGTCAGGATGACTGCTCCTCTGTAAAGGGAACAGGGCAGGAGGTGGTAAAGCAGGACTCCCGTTTTCCTCCTCTGGCCTCTGTGCACACATGTATGGATATACCACACACATATTCACACACCTGAAATGGAAAAAAAATTAAAACTACAAAAAGCTTGTGTTAGATTGTGGAAGAGGAAAACGGCTAATGCTGATTGCCGTCCCTTCCCAAGTACACGTGCCTGCACACACACTTGCACACAGACACGTTTTGAGTCCCCCCCACCCCTCACCTCACACATACAAATGGATCAGAAAAGAGAATGCAGTTGGTAGACTTTTCCAGTGAAACCATCTGTTTTAGTCACTGCTCTATTGCTGTGAAGAGACACCATGACCACAGCAACTCTTACGAAAGAAAGTGTCTAACTGCGTGGCCCACAGTTTCAGAGGCTTAGTCCATTATCATCATGTCCTAGAGCATGGTGGCACACAGGCAGCTGCTGGAGCAGCCGCTGAAACTACATCCTGACCCGCAGGCTGAGAGAGAGACACTCTGGCTTGGCATGGGCGTTTGCAACCTCAAAGCCCACCACCAGGGACACACCTCCTCCAACAAGGCCACACCTCTTGATCCTTCTAATCCTTTCAAGTGGTGACTCAGCATTCAAATATGTGAGCCAATGTGATGGGAGTGGGGGCCATTCTCATTCAAACTTCCACACTAATCTTCCTCTGGGTTTTCTTTTACAAAGATTTAAATTAAAAATTGGATTTATGAGGGAGGGGGCTACGCATGGGATGCAAAAAAACCTAACCTGTGATTGATATAAAAATAAATAAATTTATTTTAAAAATTGGATTTAAATAACGTAGGATGCCTTTTTTGTTGCTTTGAAGGAACTGGTTCACATAATCTAAGCTGTCCAATTTACATGTGCACATTTGTTTGTTGTTGATAGATATAAGGTCTGTAGTGATGTCTCTTTTTTATTTCTCATGTTTCTAATTTATAACTTTGAGTAAATTTGTTCTTTCTCAACTGGAAACTTACATTGATGATTTGAGTCTATCCATTCTCTCTCCATTCCTCCCTCTCCCCTCTTCCCTTCCTCCCTCTCCTCCTCTTCCTCTTTTTCCTTCTCCTCCTCCTCCCTCTTTTCCTCCCCCTCTCCTCCTTTTCTCCCTTTCGATTTTTGAGGCAAAGTCTTGCTACATATTCCAGGCCTTGAATTTACAATCGTTCTGCCTCAGGCTTCCAATAAGATGAATTTTTCTCCAAGTATTACTGTGGCTGAATTTGATAACTTTTGATATGATATGTTTAATTTTTATTTTCCTTGAGCCTTTGTCTATGACCTTGAATTTAGGTGTGTGGTTTGGAATTTGGGATATTTTTCAGTCTTCTTTGCTGTCTAATATTCTATCATACATTTTATATGAGTTCAGTGCTTTAAAATAAGTTCTGTCTTTTGACCCAAAATGAAGTTTGTGTGTTCTGTATATACCTGAAAGGAATATGTGTTAG
Organism: Pachyuromys duprasi; assembly: GCA_028658305.1. Lineage (NCBI taxonomy): Eukaryota > Metazoa > Chordata > Mammalia > Rodentia > Muridae > Pachyuromys > Pachyuromys duprasi. The sequence continues at coordinate 2,387,176 of CM053752.1, read as the reverse complement.
GGAGAATCATCTGTGGATACTAGTCATACCCATTTGGTTGATGGTATGTTTCCATTTCTTTGCATCCTTGGTTATTTTCTGTCTGCTTATTTAATGATTGCTGAGAAAGTAAAATTGAAGTATTTAACTGCAATCATGGCATTTGTGTACTGCTTTCTTCAGCTTTACCATTGTTAGGTTTGTATATTCTAAGGTGCTTTTGATATATACATATATACATGCATTCATACATTTTAGATTTTTTTGCCTTTTAAAAATTGATCCTTTGTCATTATTTATTTCCATCCCTAGTAATTTTTCTTCTTTGAAGTCTGTACTATCTGATACAGCCATTCCAGATTTCTGATGATTCATAGTTTCATGATATTTGTTGTATCCTCTTTTTACTTAAAAAATCTTTTTATTTTGAAGTAATTTCAGACTCATAAAAAAAGGTTTAAAGATAGTACAGAGGGTTCGTGAATCCTCTTCATTTAGCATTATTCAATGCTGTCATATATAACCATGCTACATTTATGAAAGCCAGGATGTTTATATTGCTGCAGTGTTGTGTTACTATGCTATAGACTAATGGTCTTTTTGTATCCCAGGGTCCAGCTACACTATAAGCATCCTTTCTAGCTTCAGCCTGCATATCAATTGTGTTTAGTGTGGGTCTCCTTGTAGGTCTCTAAGTTGGCCTGTCTACCTGTGCACTTCACATGTGGCCCTCCTCACAAGTCTAAGTGACAACACAGTACAACACTATGCAGCACAGCCCAGGAATTTTTTCCTCTGCTTGACTGGAAATGTGCACTCCTTGATTACTAACCCACATGACAATCTATTCTAATCAGTGTATTTTCATAATTTACATTTAAAGTAATTATTAATATTTAATTTAAGTATATTTATTGTTTGTGTTTTATTTATTTTGTGTCTGTTTCCCTTTCTTTGGGGATACAAACACACACGTGCACACACAATATGTACACACTGTGTGAACACAAACACATAGCAGAGTTTTAAGTTTTTGTTTTTGGTTTTTTTTGTTTGTTTGTTTTTGTTTTTTTTTTTTGAGACAGGGTTTCTCTGTATAGCCCTGGCTGTCCTGGAACTCTGTTTGTATACCAAGCTGGCCTCAAACTCAGGGATCCACCTGCCTCTGACTCCCTACTCTTTTTTCTTTTTTTAAGATTTATTTATTATGTATACAGTGTCCTGCATGCCAGAAGAGGGCACTAGATCTCACTATAGATGGTTGTGAGCCACCATGTGGTTGCTGGGACTTGAACTTAGGACCTCTGGAAGAGCAGCCAGTGCTCTTAACCTCTGAGCCATCTCTCCAGCCTGCCTCCCTAGTCCTACTGAATCCCTTTTGCATAATTTCCTTAATGTTATCCTGGGAATTATATACATCTTTCAGTGCTCCGTCTGTCCCAATGGAAATGCTAGTCCCTGAAGATGTCCTTATTTTTTCTTACGGTTGACATAACTCTGCTGAAAAGCCCATACCACTGGACTTGGTGCTGTCAAGCCTCATTCTTGTTTTTAAGAACTTCAGAGAAGTAAAACAGACCCCGGTATTTACCCAGAGAGCTTTCATTTTTGATTTTTATCCTGAAGGTCTACGTTTCCTTATAATTTCATTTTCTTTCCCTGTGAAGTTTTTTTTTTCCTTTTTAAAGCAAGGGGATGTTAATTAGGAAAAACAAAACTGTGTCATTTGAAACTACTGATTGGTTTTAGTTATGTGATAGTGTGTGAAACAACTCCACCTAGTTTGTAATGTATTAATTTCCTTCACTCTTGAGAATATCACACACATATGTATTCACCCTTGTTTCCTGCTTCCCACTGGCTCCTCCCACATCTTCCCTATCGTGACCTCTTCAATCCCTGTGGTGACTTGTATCTGTATGGTGTGGGGCCGTGGAAACGCTGTCAGTGGCCATACATTAAAAAAGCAGTGACTCCCCATCCTCAGCTGTCAAGGGCCGGCAGCTCCTGTGCTCAGGGTGCTGGGGTGTAGCTGGGCTCTTCTACACGGTCTCACACTGGTACTTCAGGTGAGTGTAGGAGCCATGCACCAGCCACCTTCATGGGCCCTGCATCCCTTCCCTGGACAGTGACTCCAAGCTGTGGTAACTTCACTTCTCCAAGTTACCACAACCATAAAAACCCTCACTTAGAAATCAGTAGCAGGGTTTTGCTGGCCAGACCCAACCATGTGTTCCAGGGGAGGGGGGACGTGGTAGCATTTGGACTCTGGGCTGGGAAAGCCGCTGGTGCCCAGGGCTTAACAGACTGTCCTGTGGGAGAACAGAGGAGAACACTGAGAGCAGTGGAGGCCTGGCCTGTGGCCTTTCAGAGGGCAGCAAAGGCTCTCCTCAGGATCATTTATGTGATACTTTGAATTAAGCACTAACGTGAAACCTTTGCCTTCCTGGCACAGTGGGTGCTAGTGAGCTGGGGCTGAAGAATCAGCTATGATTAAGAACAGACTAGAAGTGCTTCCTCAGAGTCAGCACACATCCAGAGGGGGGCAGCCAAGGCTGTCCCGTGTGCTGGCAGCCATACTTGGTAATGTACAAGCCTCCCTTGAGGGGTCCTGAAGGCATGCGGTGCTCATGGAGAGCAGATGAGGCCTGGCCCTGTGGGAGACCAGGAGAGGCCATTCAGTGAAGGCACAGCTTCAGCTGCAGCGAACCCCAAGATTGAGGGGTCATGGGGAAAGGTGAGGCTCAGCATTACGTGGCAGGTCAGACTCCATGAAGAGAGCCAGGGAGAGGCTGCTGGGGAAGGGGCAGCCCAGCTGCTTGGCAGACCTGAGCGTTTTTGGAGATGCCAAGGAGGACAGCAGCAGCTGTGGTGTGAAGCCAGGGGTGGGGCCCGTGGTCACCAGGCAAGCTCATTGGAGCCCCAGAGTCCAACATGCAGGTTTACACAAGGACTTTGGTTTTGCTTTGCTTTGAGTGTAACTGTGCCCTGGCTCTTCCCTCTTGGAGTAAGGAAGTATATTATGTTTGCTTTTTTTTATATTGTGAGCCCACAGTTAAGAGACTGTTAAAAGCCTCTCCCCCATTGCTCAGCCAGGACAATGTCTGCTGCCCATCTTCAAGTTCATCCACTCTTCTGTTGTCTTCGTTTCATATGTCTACACATGTATTACTTTTGAGACAATTTGAACTTTGAAAGAGATTATGGATATTTTTTTAAAACCTGAATTTATTTATTTATTTATTTAGGGTTTTGTTTGTTTGTTTTTGTTTTGTTTTGTTTGGGATAGGGTTTCTCTTTGTAGCCCTGGCTGTCCTGGAGCTTGCTCCATAGACCAGGCTGGCCTCAAACTCTGATATTTGCTTGCCTCTGCCTCCTGAGTGTTGGGATTAAAGGCCTGTGCCATGATGCCCAGCTTAGAAAGTGAGCTTTTAAAGAGTGTGAACTAATTTTTGTTGGTTTCTTTGCTTTGATTTTTTGAGACAGGGTTTCTCTGTGTAGCCTTGGCTGTCCTGGACTCCCTTTGTAGACCAGGCTGGCCTTGAACTCACAGAGATCTGCCTGCCTCTGCCTCCTGAGTGCTGGGATTACAGGTGTGTGTCACTGCTCCCTACAGTGTATGAACTTTTAAGAGTTGTGGGGCTTTAAAAATTTGGAATGTTGTCTATTGTGATATTAATATTAATACAAGCTTGGGGATGAATAAGAAAGGAAGGGTTGGGGTTTAACAGTAATATGTGTGTCAAGTTGATGCAAAGTTGATTATACTGGCTAGTTTTTCTTTATAGATGTATTTATCTTTTTATGTGTATGAGTGTTTTGTTTGCATGTATGTCTCTGTGCTGTGTGCTCACAGTGCATGGGCCAGAAGAAGGTGTTAGGTCTCTGGAGCTGGAGTGACAGACAGTTGTGAACCACCTGTGCATGCTGGGATCAAACGTGGGTACTCTGGAGGAGCAGCCAGTGCACCAGATCCCCAGCCCTTGGGGCCTAGTTTTTCTGACACAGGCCGCAGGCACGTGGGAAGGAGGAGCCACAGAAAATGTCCCCACCAGGTTGGCAAGCTGAGGTGGGTCTTCTCAGTTAGTGGCTGATGTGGAAGAGCCCATCCCACGGTGGGTGGTGCCGCCCTAGGCTGGAGGTCCTGGCGTTTAGAAGGAAGCAGGCCGAGCCAGCAAGCCAGCTAGAGGAACTCCGTCACAGCCTCTGCATCTGTTCCTGCCTGCAGGCTTGTGCCCTGAGTTCCTGTCCTCACCTCCTTGGACCACTGGCTGTGAGCTGAAGTGAACCTCTTCCTCCCCAGGTTGCTTTTGGTCATTGCTGTTTTATCGAAGCAAGAGAAACCCTAACTAAGACAGTCAGTGTGAGGCCTGTTGGTATTGTGCCGTGATGGGACAGGCTCAGGTTTGGCGGTGTGTGTCCATCGGGGGCTTTGTGCATGCTGGGGTGCCCTGTTCCTCTCAGCTGTCCTGGCCCACTGTTCTCTCCTCTTCTTGTTTGTTTCCTCACTCTCTGTGTGCTCTTGGCTGTCTGGAACACCATTTGCAGATGAAGCCTCGGATTGTGCTGATTCCCTGCCTCTCTCCCAAGAGCTGGAATGACAGGCGTGTATCCCCATGCTTGGCTTCACTTGCTCAGCCAGGACAATGTCTGCTGTCCATCTTCAAGTTCATCCATTCTTCTGTTGTCTTCGTTTCATATGTACACATGTATTAGTTTTAATTTTTCACATGCGTCTCTGTGAGTGTGTGTTGGTGTGAGTGGCCTGGCTTCTGTGTTGGTCAGAGGACAGCTGGAAGGAGGCATTGGCTTCCCTCTCCTTCTTGAGTGCTGAGGGGTCTCAGCCCAGCAGCGTCGGCAGCACCTTTTCCACAAGCCTTCTTATGGGCCGTCTGTAGTGGAAGTTTGGCTTTCCTTCAAAACTCAGTTTTGTTGCATTTAATCCCAAGTGTGGGATTTTAGTTTGGGCTTTAGTTTGTCCACAGCTGACAACCGTCTCCTGTGGGGCGTGGTCTTGGCAGCTGGTAACAGCCTGCCCCTGGATGCATGGAAAGGGGCGTGGTCTAGGACTCTGAGGAAGGAAGATAAACAGGGGAGCCCGGAGAGAGAGAAGGGGGCAACAGTGTTCATGAGGTATCTGGAGAGGCCAGGGGCTTGGAGGAGACTGCTTGCTGCAACGGAGATTAACACAGCCCCTAAGAACCCATCAACCCTAAACAGCCGGGAGCAGTGAGGGGGTCTGCACCCCTCTCCCCACTAACCTTCTCCCCTACCTAGGGTTTGGGGGTTGGAAGGGAGAGGCTTGAAGGCATCCCAGAGAAAGTTTTAAAAACAAGCACAACGCCCCCTTAGCCTTAAGAATGTTTTAAACAGTTATCTTTTATCCCTCGCCAATCTCAACATGTACATAATGTGTTTTGGTCACTTACCGCACCCCATTACCTGTCTCATCCCCTCGCACTCCTGTGTGAGTCCCTTCCCAACACATTTTCTTCTGTGACCCACTGAGTTTAGCTACACTGAGTTCAGTTACAGTTGCTTGTTGGTCTCAGGGAGGGGTGAGGCTGGAGTGCTGATGAGCCTGAACGGCTTTGGTGCAGGATCCTAGCTGCAGTGAATCGGTGAGCGTCCTGGCCGGCCAGTGCCCTGGCCTTTCTGGAATCCGCGAGTGTCTGGGCAGCTGATCCAGTGTGGCTCAGTGTCCTGTTGTTTCCGCAGAGGGTCGGGTCTGGTAGTGGTGCACGCTGGGCTGAGCCTGTGAAGACCTCCTCAGGGAGGCACAGGACATGCAGCCTGAGCCTGAGTGCCGAGTTTATCTCTGTGCAGCGCCCTCTTCCTGACATTTCCCCACTTCCCTGGCCCAGCGGGTTTCCCTTGCAGCTCCTTTGCCGGAATCCCCAGTTCTGCTTTCCTCTCCCTACCCCCCCCCACCCCCAGGCCGGTTGGGAAGGTTGGGATGAGAGGGAAACTGGGGAGTCTGCCTGTGCCGTGGGATGTAGCTCTCCGTTCCAGCCTTTCCTCCCCTGGCTCAGTTGTGGTTAGCATCGCTGCCTTGGGAAAGGTAGGAGAAAGTGTACAGCAGGACTTCCTACCTCCGCTGCCTTGTGAAGGGCCGTCCCTCCAATGACGTGAGGGTCTGTGCATGGCATTTTTTCTGTCTGCATCTGGTTTGTGTTTCTATGCTTTGGTAGACCTTTGACTCCAGCCTAGGAGATACTAGAAAAGAAAAACAAACAAACAAAGCAACAAAGTAACACACAGAAGACTGTCTTCAGAGTGCCTTAAGTTCTGCTTTCTCTCCAAACCCTGCCGTCCTGTTACTGTCCAGCCTCAGCTCGTTCTCCGTCCTGGTTTAGGTCGGATTCTCAGTGGCATCTGGAAGCAGACATGGGCTCTTTATTAAGCATGCCCTCACAGAGGAAGCACGCTGCCAGTAAAAAGTGAGGCTGGTGGTGGCTTCGCAGCCTGGTGGTCCCTGCTGGAGGACATCTGGGCAATCTCATTCACGTCCTTTGTGGTGTTTGTTTGTTTGTTTGTTTTTGAGACAGAGTCTCTCTGTGTAGTCCTGGCTGTCCTGAAGCTTGCTAAGTAGACCAGGCTGGCCTTTACCTCACAGAGATCCTCCTGCCTCTGCCTCCCAAGTGCTGTGCTTAAAGGCAAGAGCCACCACGCCCACCTTTGCTTCTTTTAAACTTTTTGGTGTAGATTTAGAGTCCCTAGAGTAGATGAGCCTGCACTTGGTGCTGAACTGCAAGGATAACAAGGAGTCAATTCTCCTTTTCCACCCACACCCTGCTCCTTTCCTACAGGAGCTGCCTTATAGTTCTTCATATCCCTGTACACATACTCTACCATTACCTGAGGAAGGTGAGGGGCAAGTGTGGGGCCGCAAAGAACCTGCGATGCTCTCCATTTCCAAGCCCTGGGAGTCTTTCCGAATCAGTCTATACAAGCTCATTGCTAAGTCCCTTATTGGTGTGCATGCGTTCCATCAATACACATGTGTTTGCTTAGTAAATAAATGCATATTCCAAACATATCCTTTCAGTATTATGGGACATTATGTAGAATATCCTTGTATCTGTGTTTTACATATGTGATGTTATATCTTCAGTATAAATATATGGTTGTAAAATTATTGAACTAAAGATGTGTATCCTTTTACTCATGTTATTGTATTTCATGTGATTTCAAATGATCCATCATTTTAAGTCTTAATAGAGTAAGGATGTTTAGCATAGGTACTGGAAACCTTTTAATAATCTTCAGTCTTCTAACTCTGGTTCTGACAAGTCTTTTACCAGAAGTATTTGGAAGTGAACCATGAATTAATAAATTTCCCCTCATTTATAGTAAATGGCAAGTTAGCAACTGTGAAGGAAATAAAGCAAATAGCAACTAGTGAGCCATCCTCAGAGAGGGCTGTGGTGAGAAGATTTACACGTCCAGTTGCTTGGACAGTTCATTCCTATTCCTCAAATGTTGGTTCTGACACATTCTTCAGACACAGAACACTGTGTCTGTCACATACTTTCATCTCTACAGCATGTCTGTGTAAGCAGAGAAAGCTGCCTTTGCTACACTGGTCCCATGACCAGTCAGTACATATAGGAAGCCCCGGAAGGCAAAGAACACACTTCCTCACTTACGGTTACCAACGTTGAGTCTTTCCTGGAAAATCTGAAATCCAGATTCTTCTGTGCAATAAAGCATTTTCCTGATGAGAGTCCTGTGACACTATATGTGGGGACCCTCTCCCTGCCAAGCCGACAGGAAGTGCCTATAACTTTCCCTGCTCGCAGTGAGTTCTGTGTTCTGTCAAGGGGTTATACTTGGCTATGCTTTTTAATAATACTGATTTATTGGCTCTTAAAATTTTCATCTTGTTTCAATATTTTATCCACATGAGCCCTTATACTATTTGAAAAAATGGGATGACCATTTATTTAAAAAAATACAGTATAGTAAAAGTACAAAAGGAAGAAAATCAGCTATCTTGGAGGATTGTGCATAAAGCAATTTGAACAAATTATACTTGGGTTTCCTTGCTCAAATCTACTCACTGAACCTGTTCCACGTCAGTCCATAGGATCAGGCAACACCATGGTGTAGACAGAGAAGGGGAAACGTGACCTTTATAAAAGGTTGGTGCAGGCTTCCTGGGGCAGCCAGTGTCTTCGGTCTCCCTTTGAACAGTGCTGTATAGAGTAATCCTATAGTGCAAACACTGCTTGCTGCTGTAGTTGTCCTTTATCCAGTTTCCTGTCTTTAAGGAACTAGATGTAGTGGGTAATTTGTAAGGAAAAGGGGCTTCTTTTGCTCACCATGGAGCATGGTGCTGGTTTGCGCTTAGCTGTGGTGAGTGAGGGCCTCGTGCAGAGTTCGTGCAGAAGAGGGCGCAGGCATGGGAGGCCAGGGGGATGGGCGGTCAGCCTTCTTCTTCTTCTTTTTTAAATAAATTTGATTTTATTCTGTTCTTTTATAACACATCTCAACTGCAGCTCCCTCTCCTCAGTTCCTCCCAGTCCGATGCCTCACCTTCCCCCTCCCCAACCTCAGCTCCCCAAAGACCAGGCGTCCCAGGGACATCAACCAAACACAGCACAACAGACTACCGGAAGGCCAGGCACACACCCTTACAAACCCTGGGTGAGGCACGCCAGCAGGAGGAAGAGGGCCCCGCTCCAACTGTCAGGAGTCCCCTCAAAACACCCAGCTAACAACCATAACGTATATGCAGAGGACCTAGCACAGACCTATGCAGGATCTGTGATTGCTGCTTCTGTCTCTGGGAGCCAAGCCCCGCCCTCTCCTGGGCCCCTCCCCGGGCCCCGCCCCCAGCCCTGCTTAGTTGATTCTGCAAGGCTCGCCTTGGCAAGCTCCGCCTCTTACAGGTAGCTCTGGACTGACCATCATAGTGGACTGACCACCGTGGTGGCTACCGGGTTTCCAGCACACAAATGTATACGAGCCGTACCCAAACTGTTCCTCAACCAACTTGTGCTCTAGTTTTTGCTGTCGAACCTCACAAAGTCAGCAGCCTTCTCTGCTTAGCCTTTAAGATAAGACGAGCGGCTACTGCCCTGCACAACTTTAAGCTCGTGTTGCTTTGAGTCTAGAAATCCTTTCTTGAATGTTACTTCTTGAATTTGGATTTAACAGTCAGAATTTATAAGTCTAGTATATGTCTTCTCCAGAGAATGACCAGTGAATTCCTGGAACTTTAAATCACATAAACAAATAATGGTGGTTTTTATTTAGCATACAAAGTGCATTTGTCTTGGTAACTTCTTAGATAATGCACTATCCAAAAACATAATAGTGGGGTCTGGAGAGATGGCTCAGAGGTTAAGAGTACTTGTTGCTCTTGCAGAGGACTATGGTTCAGTTCCCAACACCCACATGAATCACAACGTCCTATAACTCCAGGTCCAGAGCATCTGACACCCTCTATGGCACGTGCTCACACAGTCAATATTCCTTCCTTCCTTTCTTCCATCCTTCCCTTCTTCCTTCCTTCTTTCCTTCCCTCCCTCCTTCCTTCTTTCCTTTCCTTCTTCCTTCCTTCTTTCCTTCTCTCCCTCCTTCCTTCTTCCTTCCTTCCTTTTTCTTTCCTTCCCTTCCTTCCTTCCTTCCTTCCTTCCTTCCTTCCTTCCTTCCTTCCTTCCTTCCTTCCTTCCTTCCTTCCTTCCTTCCTTCCTTCCAAGCTTAGCCATAGGGCTGGGTGCCCAAAAGAACATCCTATTTGGGGAGATTCCGCTTCCCTCTGGAGCAGCTGGCCTTGAGTTTGCTCTGGAAATGGGTTCTCTGTGGTAGGAGCACCATTACAATTCATCCTGATCAGCAGGTCATCATTCTCTTCCTCCATAGAAGCACCCATTTTGTGCACTCAGATGACGTGATAAGATGTCAGGTGAACGTCATGTACTGTTTGTGTAGAGATGTGCCTGATAACACAGTTCTAAATTTTGTCACAAAGGAATGTTGCAGATAGTATTGAATTGCATTACTTTTTCCTGCTGATTTTCCCCTTGATTAGCAGTAGCTTTTTCCAGTGTTGAGGATTGAACCCTGGGCTTTGCATATGCTCCTCAAGAACTCTGTCATGTTGATCTGTCGTGCCATTGAACTTTTAGTGTCAACCTAAGAAATCATATTATGCAGCTTTTTAATTTGGAGTAGTTGTAGGTTTATAGACAAGTTACAATGAGAATAAGTTTTTTTTCCTTTTTTTCCCTTTTTTTTTTTTTTTTGACAGGGTTTGTTTCTCTGTGTAGCCCTGGCCATCCTGGAACTTACTATGTAGACTGGGCTGCCTTCAGACTCACAGAGATCCACCTGACTCTGCCTCGCATGTGCTGGGAGGCTTGATAATAATTTTTTTTCATACATCACTGTTAACCAAATTCTGTGTGTCTTAGGTCTTACCAGTTTCACATGATGTCTTATTTCTCACAGGATTTGATCTAGCATGCCGTACTATGTTCCACCCTCCATCTTTCAGTCTCCTCTGTCCTGTGATGGTTTCTCAGCAGCCTGTGGGATGTTCATTAATGTAGCTAGCGCTGTTTTCCTTGTTTAGACTGCAGTCAGGGGCTCAGAGAGGAAAGCTACAGGGATGCACAGCAGGCGCGATGCAACAAGCTGTGCCAGCTTCCATCGTGGCTCAAGTTAGCGCTGGTCAGCTTCTCCACTGCGAAGTCCTGCCTTTCTTCTTCCCATGCTGTCTGCATTCTCTGGAAATGAGTTGCTAAATATTGCTTATGCTTGGGGTTGGTCTCCATCTTTCATCAAGGAGGAATTATCCGTTCACATTGTTTGGAATTCTTCTGTAAAGGGAGACCTTTCTCCCGCAGGTGTGTTAGCAAATTGTTGGCGTGGATGAGTGCAGAGAACATGTTCACATCATACTGCGGTGACAGCTCTCCCCTGCTGTTGCCGTGTTGCCCACGCTGTTCCGCTTTGGCTGCTGGTCCCCCTCAGGACTTTCTGTGTCCAGCTGGCATGCCTCACTCTTTTGCTGCGTGAACACCTCCTTGCTCTCTGGAGGTAGAGGACTTTCCAGACTCCTGTTTTCCTTGCCTCCTTCTAGATCAGCCTTTCCTAGAAGCCTGGTTCTTTTTGCTTGACAAGTCAGGATCAGAATATTGGATTGAACATTGCACTCAGCCTCAGTGGCTAGAGCTAGGAAGATTCATGCCCTCATCAGAAATGCCTGGGGCCAGAAGGGTTGTAGAGTTTGGAATTTTGGGCTTCGGAATATTTGCATATAATTAATGGTGTATGTCTTAGTTACTTTTCGATGGCTGTGAAGAGACAGCATGGCCAAGACAACTTAAAGAAGAAAGAGTTTATTGTGGTTTATAGTTTCAGAGGGTTAGCATCCATGGCCGCCATGGCAAGGAACCTGGCAGCAGTCAGGCAGGCATGACTTTGGAACAGTAGCTATGAGCTCACACCTCGAGACCAAGAGAGACACCCTGGGAATGACACAAGTCTTTTGAAACCTCAAAGTCACACCTCCTCCAACAACGCCACACCCCCTCGTCCTTCCCAAACAGTTCCAGCTCCTGGGAGCCAAGTGTTCAAATGTGGATCTCTGGGAGCTCTTCTCGTTCACACCGCCCCAGTGTGTCTTGGAGATGGAGCCTAAGTCTAAACACAAATACACGTGTTTTATATGTACATTTTGTGTGTAGCCTGAAAAATTTATATCAGGTTTCAGTACACTTGTGTCTTGACTCTGACAGGCCTCATTTTTCACTCATGAGATGGTGTTGGCACTTTTAAAGTTTCAGATTTTGGAGCACTTTAGATTTTTAGATCAGAGACGCTCACCTTACCTGTGTTGATCCTGGTATACACACTTATTTGTTGCTATTTCTGCATCTTTTGCTGTCTCTGTATGGTGAGCCAGGTGTGAATTTGTGCTATGCATCTGCTCCATGTTGCACACTTCACATTGTCCTTCCCTCTTTTCTTATTTGATGATGAGAAACCTGCCCCTTACTGCTACAGAAGATTGAGTTTCACTCAGATGTTCAAATACACATACGAACAAAGCTGGTCCAAGATTTCCCTTGTGAGCAACAAATTTACCAACCACAGTGCAGCTCACACAAAGCCTCAGGCACAGCAGCCTCCTCCGAGGCTGCTTAGGATCTGTCCCTGGGTCCCTTTCCCTGTTTCTAAGTTACACCATGCAGTTATAATGCTACATTCTGTTTCAGACAGTGTCTCAGCCTATTCTTGGGCTGTAGGTGTGCGGGATGTGCCTGGCTAATGTGCTAGGTTATTCTTTTCCACTCTCCTTGGTTCTCTCAGAACTTAACACAATGTGTTTTGATTATACTCACAGCTTCCCGCTCCTCGCTCCTCTTCTCAGCCCAGGTCATTGCTGCTGCTGCTGCTGCTGCTGATGATGATGATGATGATTCTTATTATTATCTTTTTCCTTCTCCTTTTCTTCCTTCTTCTCTTTTTCCTTTTCCTCCCCCTTCTTCCTTTTCTTCTTAAAAAAAAAAAAAAAACAACTCAGTCCAATGTGTTCTGTCCATATACTCTTGGGTGTTTTGCCACTCACTGGGGCCCAGTCTATCTACCAAGAATCACATCCTTGAAGCTTATCAGTTGGCAGCGGCTCCTCAGCTGGGGGTGGGATTCCATGCCCACCTCCTCTCTTGATGCAGGTCTTAAGAATGATGTAACAGCCACCGTAACTGCTCTGTTGTGTCTGGAAACACCGTTTCCTTATGGCCATCTGTCACTCCTGGCTATTAAAATCCTTTCCTGGGGATCTCTGAGCCTTGGGAAGGTGTGGCGGGAATAGATGTGTTAAGCTAAGCGGTCCCTTTCTCAGTGCCTTGACCAGTTAAGGGTCTTGGTGTTCATCTCCATCTACTGCAAAATGAAGCTTCTCTGATGACGATTGAGAAATGGAAAAATCTATGGACAAAATGAGTTATCAGGACTATGTCCGTTTAGCATAGTAATAGTGGCAGGTTCCCATCTATCTGCAAGTCCTTGGTCCCAATAACAGAAACAGGCATGGATTTCATTTCATGGGTGGGTCTTAAATCCAATCAGAAAGTGTTTGGTTACTCCCAGGACATTGGTGCCCCGGTGACACCAGTGGGCATGCCTTGTCAAAGTAGGTCATTTTTAGAGCTCATAAGGTTCCCAGCTGGGTAAGATTGACGATGGCTTTTCTCTCTGGTATCTTCATAGCGCCACCTTCTAGCACTAAGAAAGCCAGCCAGTAGCGATAGTGCTTTCTGGTTACTACCAGCTTAGTTTCTCTTGTTCTGTAACTCAAGTATATGGTGTCTTCAGCAGTGGGGTCTTACTGTCGCATTCTAGAGAGTAATCAAGAACATTGCCAAAAGCCTATAATGTTTGGGGGATTATGGGTCCTCACTGGCCAAGAACTCCAAAAGTAGTGTTAGCTATATTAGACTCTTTTGTCATGGTCTGCATTCTATCTGTAGATCCCCAACATCCTGATGGACTTTTACACACCTTATGTAGTTAAGGTTCGCTCTCTGTCAGGTACAATTTTATGAATATTAATATAATATCTCTAGTAATACATATTCTATCACCCCCAATTTTTTTCCTGTCTATCATTTTGTAGTCAGCCACTTCCCACTGAGAATCTCAGTGACCACTTACCTCGTTTTTTATCTGTTCGTGTCCTTTCCAGAATGTTACATGAACGGAATTATGCAATGTGTGTATTCTTCTGTGTGGCAGAACATAATTAATATTTGTCCATGTAAGAAGGCCATGGCAGCATGCGCCCGTGATCCCAGCACTCGGAGGGCAGAGACAGGGACATCCCTGGAGCTTTCTAGCCAACCAGTGTAGCCCCGTTAGTGAGTGCCAGGCTCTGTGGCAGACCCCGTCTTAGGAGACAAGATGGAGCCTGATCTAGGAGTTCATGCAGATTGACTTCTTGTCTCCACACACATTACGCTTACACTGTGCATGCCTGTCCCTGCTTGCTCAGGTGTTCGAGCACTCAGACACACGATTCATTCGCAGTTTTGTGCGATTCATAACTCATTCCTTAGTTGGTAAGTAACGCCTGGATTTGTGTGTTCATCTGCCTATGACAGACACCTTGCTGTCAGTTTTGACGCTTCTACGTTAAACCTGTTGCAAGCACATGTGTGCAGATTTCTATGTGAGCATAGTTTTCAGCTCCTTTGGGTAAATACACAGTGAAGTGTGTGATTGTCAGGTCAGACTACATGCTCGTGTTTAATTTGACACGAAACTTCCAAGCTGGGGAGCAATGGAGTCTAATTACCTTTGATGGTTACTCTTGTCAACTTGATTCATTCTAGAATCACCTGGGAATAACGTCTTAGTGATGGACTGATTAGCTTGATGACGGGAAGCCCCACCCACTGGTGGGCACCATTTCCTGGGTGGGGTCCAGGACTGCGTAAGAACGGAGAAGGCCAGCTGGGGCCTGTCAGGTGGGCATCAGCCCAGTGACTGTGGATGCCACATCTGTGACCTTCCGGCCATGACTGACCGTAACTTGGAGGTGTGATCTGAAGAAGCCCTTTCTCCCTTTAAGTTCCTTTGTCAGAGCCTTAGCAGCAGGAACACTAATTAAAATGTCAACTTTTGAAGGCAGAATGGCTAATTAAACAGTCGATTAGAGTGTAAAAATGTCAACCAATGTTTGCTTGCCTATGTAAAATTTGGCTATGCAGTGATTGCTATGTGTGCGACATTAAGTTTGGCCAGTAGTGTATACAGAAAGAAGGCCCTGGTTAAGTCCTCCAGTGAGATTGCTACCTCACAGCCACGTTTTCTTAAGGTAGTGTGAGGCAGCAGTTAGCATTAGGCTGGGTTGCGCTGAGTCTCTGGCAGCAAACTGACCTGTGTGGGGCCTGGCTGACTCCATAGCACGGGCAAACTCCCAGTTCTCAGTGCCACAAAGGGGTAGCCTGCGCTGGTCAGGAAGGTTATAAGGGAAAGCGTGGCCTCTTTTGGGCAAGGCAATGCAGACCTGGGAAACACAGGGTTAGTTAATTTGAATAATTCCAGTGGGCTCTGGGGCGCAGGGGCTGTTCCTGGGTGGCCTTGTTTGCTCAGTGCAGACTGGAACTCAAAGAGGTGGACCATTGCCCATTACTTTGGCCTGTGATCAGTGATGCCAAACGGATAAATACAGAATCCGACACAATCTCGCCCCATGAATCTTTCCTCATCTGCTAGCAGAATAATTCAATGTTTTATTGATTGTCTGCTTGAAAACAAGGAATAAGAGGTGCAGGAAGAGAGGTCTGTGCCCTCAGCAAGCTCACGATATTCAGAAAAAAACCAGTCACTCACCCACTGGACAAATGTTTATTTAACATCTACCATATTTCAGTCACTCTGCTAATCTCTAAAGGTTTATTTCAGTTACACAGATGACAGGTTCAGAACTGAATAGGGTTAACATTTAAACCACAACATGTTCTCTCTTTTTGCTGTGTCTCTCCCCTCTTCTGCCTGCCCTCCCCATCTTGCCATTTGCTGTCATGGCTTTGGATTCGGGGAAGCTGGAGTCCAGGCTTCTCACATTCATGAAAATCCTGATCAAAGGCATCTAGAGATAGATCTTCTCTGAAGGACCTCTGACAAATACTAGAACTCAGAAGGCCTTCCCTTGGTTGGGCTGAGATTTGTCCTGTTGCTTCTGCAGCATTGTAGGGAGAGGCTGGGGAGTAGGAGTGGAGAGGCCGGAAGTAGGAGTGGAGAGGCTGTGGGGGCAGCTGTGGCGACTCTTCGTGGTCAGCTCTGTCTAAACACAGACACCCTGGTGGGCTGTCCCCTATTTTCTCACTCAGAGACTTGGATCTGTGACTGCAATTTGTCCTGTCTACCATCATTGTTTAAAAGAAAGTAAGACTCTAATCACACACCTCAGCATACAATAAAAATATGTACAACACTTCATATAAAAAGATGCAAAGATATCAAGGGGATGGATGCTTGTCTCCTTCTTTTGTTTCTGATATTAACTCTAAAAATGAGAACCGAGAGAGCTCGCCTTCATTTCTGAACAGCTGTAATTTTCATAATCTGTAGCTGTTATTTACTAGCCAGTTGCTTTCTGGTATTTACAGATTGTTTTTAATGAGTGAGTCTTGGAATTTCAAGGGAGAAACTAAAGAATAGCTGTTTTTTAAGTTTCCTACAAAACATAGAATTCATAGTATGTTCAGATACCCAGCTACTATTTGTTGATTTATTGATATCTATTGACTGTTTATCATAAGAGGCTCTGAGGACAGACTGTAAAGCAGAATGTATCATATGAATGAGAAGTTTGTGTGTAACCGAGAGGCATGTGGCATGTGGCTAGGAAGTGATGGAAGGATTGAGTGTGGTCCTAATATGGGCCCTGGGGCACCAGGTGTCATGTGGGAAACAGGATGGCGTGCCAGTGGAAGAACAAGAGGCAGGAATAAAAATGGGGTACGAGACGGTGACAGCGCAGGTGAAGGTCACGGTGAGGAGGCTTAACAATACTACGACTGCACTTTTTGCTGCCGTGCTGCCTTCCTCTGCCTTCCTCGGAGAGAGCCAAGCTGCAAACTGCTCAGACGTGAAGTTCCTGCTGTGTAAATGGGCCCCTTGCAGTTGAGATTTCCTGTTTGCAAGGCCCCTTCCCCCAGCAGGGACAACCCCTCAGGCCACCCATGTCTCTGGCAGTTATAGTCCCTGTCTGCACTATTCAGGGAGTGCTGAGATTTGGGTCATTTTCCTCAGGAAGGGAGAGAGGGGTCTTAGTGATGGGAGGCATGGCAGTGGCGGCCGCTCACGGGGGACTCACCAACTGCTTGTGAATCATGACAGGGTTAGGGTTCGCCTGCCCTACAGCTCCATTCACCCACAAAGCTGGGTAGCTTATCAAGAGAAGAGGTGATGCTGTTCCCTTTAGGAGGCTGAACATGCAGATATCACAGCCCTAGCCACGGTGAGGTCCCAATAGCTACTTCCTATGTGGTGGGAGTCCCGGGAAGCCAGCCTGTGCTAATGCGTTCTGAGGGCAAACCCCAGCAGCCTGCTGACGGCCTGCTATTCCCTGTCCTATAATAGCCTGTGACCTCTTAACAACCTTTGGGGGCATACTCAGGCACACCCAGGCCACAGCTTCCTTCACTTCCCTGTGTTGACATTGCTGTATGTTAGTACATGGCCGGCATTGGTTAGTGAGCCAACAATACTCGGTAGACTTGTTCTCTGCTCTTGAGTTTCGGGATGAAAACTGAAGGACTGCAGCTGCGTGCGTAGCCACTTGTCTGAGTGAGCAGTCAGGACGCATAGCTCTAATGGCATCTTCAGGTTCCCTAGCTCTGGTGTGGAGCCAGGGTTCTGCAGGGCGGCTGGAAATCAGCCTGAGGAATGGTTGGGTCAGCCTCACAGGGGCGAATCCCAATCGACACAGAGTTCTGTAGCAGGTGAGATGAGCTGCCTCAGGAGGTTCCACGACCTGTCCCCCAAACACAGCCAATGCAGCGGCTTCTTCTTGGTGGCTGACACATGGCGAGTGTTTTGAAGACCTGAACTCTCAGATGCTCCCAAAGTGTTAAAATGGAGCCCTCCTTCCCCCCCCCCCCCAAAAAAAAAAACTGTTCAGCTCCAGGATGTTTTGTATTTCAGGTTTCTGGGTAGGGGATGCTCGGATGACAGAGTCCTGCGAAAGCACTACTGTGTAAATCTCTGGGATCCGGAATTCTTTGGCTCCAAATGTTTCACATGAGGGCCACTCGCCGGTACAGGCGTCGGGAGTGCCGGGCAATGACAGGATTTCAGCCCCTGTTCTGTCGACATTTTGAACGTGGTGATTTGGTGAAGGGCTACGCTGTGCATTTTAAGGCTGTTCGTTCTGTGCCTTGTCCTGTGACTGCCACAGGGCTAGCTTTTGTTTTATCTTATTTCTTGGTTTTTGGATAGTTGGGTTCTGCTTTCTGGTGGTGCTGGAGATGGAACCCAAATGCGCTGAATCTGTGTATTTGTTTCGTTTGGAGTGAAATGAAAAGAGAAACAAAGCTTTTTTGCTTCACTTGGGTCAGGAGGCGCTTGCAGAGTGCTGGGCCTGGCCTGAGCTGGGTCCACTGACTTCTTTCCGTGCCAGCTTCTTGTACCTTTTCTTCTTCTTTCACCTCTCCCTTGATGGCTAATCTAAACCAAACAATAACTAATGGATTTTTTTAAAATTTCTGCTGTTTGGAGTCCACTCCAGGACTGATGTTTTGTAGCCAGTGTTCTGTGTTTCTTCCAAGGCTGGACCTCTGTGCATTGCAGATGATTCTCTTCCTGCACATTCTCTGGCTTGTTGCAGTTCTCTGTAGTGTCCCTCACTAAGACTCACTGTCAACACTTTTCTCTAAGACGACTCGTTCTAACATTCTGCTAGTGGCAGCCTGCTACACACAGACTGCGGAGGTCCGCAGAGCAGGTTTTTGACTCATCGGTCATTGAAAGACTGCTGATAGCCCCAGGGCGAGATTTAGATACACTCGGAGAATTTCACTGCTCTGTTCCTGACTTCTGCTTGAACGCCCAGTCTCCCTCCCTCTGTGAGAAGGCATATTTTTGGCTGGCCCTTTTCTCTCTGTGCTGGGCCATCTGTCACAGGGGTCATTGCTTAGAGCCGGGCTTCTTCCCTGCTGGGAGCAGGTGGTCACAGCCAGGGGCTATTGACAGGGTCGGGCTGACGTGTGTCCCCTGTGCCGTATGCATACTTTTTACCCTTCAGACGAAGAAAAAGAAAGCCTTCCTTGGGAAAAGAAAGATGATGAGGTGATGGTGAATTGTGGATCTGCTCTTGTGTTCCAGCTACTTGACTGTCTTGTCTGTCTGTCTGTCTGTCCACTGGTTCAGGACCCTCAAACTGGCAGTTGAAAGAGCACACAGCACACAAAGAAAGCATCTTCCTTGGCAGTTATGGATAGCATAATTAGTTGCCTAGACGTCACTTGGCCTTTGCTGAGAAGAAAGGAAATGCCCCTGAAGCCTTGGCTGCTCTTGCTGGAAGGACCCTGGCTTTCAAAGTCTTACTTAAGCTGAGAGTGTCCCCAGCTCCTCAGGATTCCGGGACTGACTCAGCCTAGTGCTGAGTCACCGAGCCTGCTCCATTCACTGATCATGTGCTTGCACACAGTCTGGTGGCGGGGGGAGGGAATTACTATTTTCAAATGTTCCTTCCTGAGGTAGCATGGTCCAGAAGAGAGGCAGGATGCTGGTCTTCTATTCCTGGCCCAGCTGAGCACCTTCAGCAAGAGGCAGCCCCACCTCCCATGTGTCAGGGTGGAGGGATGGAACCCGGCAAGGCAGCAGCACAGAGGAGCAGAAGATTTTAAGGTTTCCTGGGGAGATCTTGAGGAACCTGGACTCTCAGATCTCCGTGCTCCTGGCTGGAGGTATATTGTTGCTACTGGTTACTCAAGAGACTTGAGGTGGGGAAATAGAGTGCCCCTGTCCCCCCCAGCGCCCTTGGGCCTTGCTCCCTTCAGCCGTTAGCACTATCCCATGGGATGCACTTTGTGTCTTAGGAAGCACAAATGGGGAGCCAAGCAAATGGGGGTGCTTGCTGCCAAGATTGATGACCGGATTTGACCCCCAGAATCCACACGGTGGGAGGAACCAGTTCCCACAGGTTGTTCTCTGCCCTGCATTCAGACAGCATGGTATGTGAGGGTGTGAGATCACGATATTAATGTTGACATCAACATATGTCAATACCAACATATTAATAATTCTGTATCTCGGTCTCAGAGGCCAACCTGGCTCAGAGTTAGGAGTTGCTGGCTGCTCTGGGCCTCCGGAGCTCTATGTGAGTTTAAATGCCTTCCTTGCTGGGGAGTCTCAGGTGTGACCTCAGAGCTAGACGTGGTAGTGCCTAACTCCCCGGAGAGAAGTCCTTTCTACCTGCTGTGTGAACCTCAGTTCATGGCACAACACACCTTTCCCTGACACATTGTACCTCAGCGCCATGGAGTCTCTGGACTTTTATTGTTTAAGTATTTTAAGTGTGCAGATAAGCCTGGAGAAGGAGTGCTGCTTTGAGGAATAAATGATCACGTGACTCCCTCCCCCAAGCACCATGTGTACGAAACCCAGCCACTTTGAACGAACTTTAATTTTGGAAGGTCACATTGCAGAGAGCTTGAGTCCCGTAGCAGGTCTTTTTGTTGGTTTGTATGTGTGTGTAGTGTGTGTTTGTGTGTGTGGTGTGGGTGTGTACGGATGTGTGGGGTATGTGTGTAGTGTGTGTGCAGATATGTGGTGTGTGTCCGTGTGTTTTATGTGTAAACTGTGTGTGTGTGGAGTGTTTATGTATGTGTGTTGTATGTGCATACTGTGTGTATATGTGAATATGTGTATGGTGGGTGTTTGTATGGTATGTTTGTGTGTAGCATGTGTGTAGTATGCATGTATGTGGTGTGTGTGTGTGTCTATGTGGTATGTGGAGTGTATGTATGTGTATGTGCCTATGGTATTTGTGTATGTGTAGGGTGTATATAGTGTGTGTATCTTCTGTGTATGTATGTGTGTGATGTGTGTGTGAACGAGGAGTCCAGAGATGCCTGTTGTTTCTTACCATCGGCCTTGGGTTGTTTTGGGAGCCTCTCATGCCTGCAAGGCTTATGAAAAAAAAAGTCATGTTAAAACAAACAGTTTTGAATCCTGGCAGCATGGCTGGTGAGTTAGCTGCTTCCAAGTCTGGTGACACTCGGTGCTCAAAGGTGGACATGCTTGCCAGCTTCTGCCTTAGTCCTCGGATTCAGGACCTCACGCCTGGGGTACACCTCTTCCTTCTTGTACAGAACCTCCCCACACCCCACCTGAAACCCTGCCCTTAAGTCTGGGCAGTAAGACCCTCCTAAGTCCTGATATGCTCAGCCGTCCTGACACTGTGACCCTTTCACACACTTCCTCATGTGTGGTGACCCCAACCATAAAGTTATCTTGCTGCTACCTCACAACTTGGATTCTGCTACTGTTATGAATCATGATGTAAACACCTGATGGGCCAGATGTGTGATGGTCCATCCCCTGTGCGGTCACGACCCGCAGGTTGAGAGCTGCTGTCCTTCCTGCTGCGGCTGCACTGTGCTTAGCTGGTGCCCCATCTGGTTCTTGGATGAATGAATGACTGAAAAAGTAGAGGCTGAAGGGGACATTCTGGAAATTGAGTCATTCGATGGGAAATGGTGAAGCAGGTTTTCCACTCATTCCCACAATAAAGATAATTAAGTTGAGTAATGAGACATGAGTAAACTCTGAGGTACCGTGTGGAAATAATGATTGAGAAAAACGAGCTGGAAAACACACCCAGCTCTTGGGGGCAAACAGTTTTCGACATCGGTGACATTGTTTCTCTCGCTTATCTGGCTTCAAGTGTTCTTTTAAAAACCTTAGTGTAAATGATGTGACTCACCCCTTCCCTTCCTTTCCCTCCTTCTTTTTCTCCTTCCTTTTCACCCCTCCTTCCTTCCTACTTCCTTCCCTTGTTCCCACTTCCTCTCTCCCTGTCTTCTGTCCCTCTCCCTTTCCCACCCGCCTTGGCGATTGACCCCAGAGCTTCTTGCATGCTAAACCTGGGCTGTGCCCTGAGGAAGTGTGTGAGTGTGTGTATATATGCACACATGTATATAGGCCCCAAGGTCCATGTCGGGTGCCTACTCAATCACCCCCACCTGTTTCTTGAAATGGAGTCTGTTCCTGAGCCTGAGCTCACTGATGAGCCTCAGTGTTCTGGGGGTGCCGGGTCCAGATTAGGCTACCTTCCTCGTGCTGGGTCCCGATCTGGACTGTGGTGTCTAATCAGTGCTTTCTCACAAGTGTGTTCCTGAATGTCATCTCACACACGTGCTCCCTGGATGTCATCTTGACAATCCAGCTTTGCACAATGCCTCCTGTCGCGCTTGTGTTCACGGCCAGGTTAAGCTAGCTTGCTGGACTCGGCTCAGCTGCTGCTCTTGTCCACCTAGCAGTGTGAATACTGGTGGCTGCTGTCCGAAAGGAGGCTGCTGCAGTCTTGTGACAGCAAATGTCACACTCCCAAATCGCTGTTCAGTTTTGACAGAGCTTCGGCCCTTTAATCCAGGTCTTCATGTCGTTGTGACCCCTGACCATAGCATTATTCTCGTTGCGACTTCATAACTGTAATTTTGCTGCTGTTGTGAATCGTAGTATACACATCTGTGTTCTGTGATGGTCATAGGCAACTCCTGTGAAAAGGGTCCTTCACCACAGGGTCGAGACCCACAGGGTAAGAGCCAGAGCTGAGGCACTGTTAGGCTGGTTGTGTGGAAAGGCGAAGGACAGATGTGCACTGATGAGCACTCACTGTGTTGGATGTGGAAGGTCTCAGCATTGGGTGTATCCCGAAAGAGAAGCAGCTGTCCCTGTCCGTGTAGCCGATGCATCATTTCACTTATGTCACAGATGAGAGTCCATGGCCGAGAGCGCCTTTGTGCTGAGCCCTGCGCCGGTGGGCGCAGGCGGGCACAGAGGTCAGTGAGCTCACTGACCCTCACCGCAGAGCATGGATTGGAACACCAATGTAGTCACATTTATAAGTCATGGGAACTGTTAAAAGGCAGGACTTGTGTTTACTGGGAAGAATGGGGACAGCTACCCCAAGCAAAGAGAGGCTAAGTTTTGTAGGGTAAGGAGCAGCTCGGCTGAGGTGCAGGAAGGGTCTTTGTGAGGCCTAAGACCCCAGTGTTCTTTTCCTCAGCCAGCAGTGAGAGCCTGGGGCTCTGAACAGAGGGTAATGGCAGCCATGAATCCCGCAGCTGTTTCCCGTGTGTCCACCAGAACTGACACTGTACTGCCCCTGAGGTCCACAGGTTGTGTCAGCGCTGAGGGTTGGTCACCCAGGAACAGCACTCAGTGTTCACAAGGAATTCCGTCTTCGCCCTTCCTCAGTGAGCACCTGTCAGCCTCTGCATGGTGTGCTTTCCAGCGTGAGCTGCTCCAGGTGTCCCAGTATCCGGTTCCATCAGCACCCTGTGTTCCATCCTCTCCTGGGCTGTGACTGTGGGAGGGTGGGGAGCCATGCGCTGCCCCCCATTGTGTCCCAGGCAGGGCAGCTCACACCTTACACTGCGGCCTCTCCAAGAAGTTTGGCTTCAGCAGTGTTTGCTCCCTTAAACACCTAAGTGAGGATGAGGTGAGGCGAAGGAGGAGAGGGTGCTGTGTAAATGTTAAAGCTCTGTGCAAATACGAGGCAGAGTAATTTGTACCCCAGCAGATATTTGCAGATTGTCAGCTCAATTCAAGATACCAGCAAGGCCAGAATCTTAGTTCTGGAAGATTTGCCCTGGCGGAACTTTACATTTTATTGTGATGGTGACGATGATGGTGATGTTGATGACAATGATGATGGTGATGAGGGCAATGACCATGACAATGAGGACAAGGACAATGATGATGATGATGATATGTTTACTGTTTACGTGGGGGTGAGCACATATGCAGAGGTCAAAGGACAACTTTGTGGAGTCTGTTCTCTTCTGCCTTTACGTGGGTTGTGGGCACTGAACCCAGGCTTGTGTGGCAAGCGCCTTAACCTGCTGAGTCTCCCAGACAGACCTGCCCTGGTGTTAACTGTGACTGTCACACCAGGTTGCTGGCTGCTGTGATTCTAGCAATGGGGAGCCCAACTGCTGTGCATTTTGTCCTGTATTTGGTGCAGGGCGTGGCGAGCATGGTCATCTGCCCCTCACAGGAACTGAGGAGGAAGGTTTTCTTACATCGCCCCTCACTCCCTGTTCAACCTCACAAGTGTGGTACAGTTTCAGTACGGGGAGGGGTGCTTTCATCCCCTACTTGTGGATCCACAGCCGGAGCAAGAGAGCTGGAGAGGCTGCCTTCCTGGGGCCTGGGACTGGACCTCCTGGCCACCTGGAGGCCTGGTGACTTGTGGACGCTGATCTGAAGCCCAGTGCTGCTTCGGGGCCTATGGATTGCACTTAGGCTCTTTCTATGAAGCCGTGAGTGACTGGAGTAGCAAAACTGTGTTGTCAGTTCTGTGGTTAGCAAAAGCCGTGGTCCTGTTTCTAGAGCCCTCTGAGTGATAGGCTCCGACCTCGGTCCTTTCCAGACCCATCGTGGTACAGGAGAGGCACGTGGGCTTTCAGATGATGATGATGATGACGATGATGATGATGATGATGATGATGATGACGATGATGATGATGACGATGATGGTGATGACATTGGCGACTGGAGCCAGCAGGAGGTGGGGTCATAGTATTCGCTCCTGTATTTAGTGAGCTAAGTTGCTGTGAGGATTTCTGGTAGTTTCTGAAGTGCCTGACACATGCTGTGTAGGTCCCTAATGGGCTTTGAAGACAGTATTGAGACCGCCCGCCTCCTCAGAGAACCTTGCTAACCATCAGCATGCAAGCATTTCTCACTGGAGTGCAGCAGCCTCACTTTTGAACCACCATGTACATTAGTTTAGTACATCCTGGTACTCTGAAGGAATGTCTTCAGGGCATTCTGAGAGGGCTGGCATAGATGTGAGGCATGGACCCTGCTTCCACCAGAGAGTAATGTTCCTTTGTGCGCTCATAATTTATTTCATGTGAAGAGGCCACTGACTGAGGGGCACAATTCAACATTCTACCCAGGCGGTGCAGAAGTCCTTACAGCATAACTGACAAGTGAAAGGACCAGTGCCTGCTGGCTGACAGGTGATGGGACAGGTGCCTGCTGGCTGACAGGTGATCGGACAGGTGCCTGATGGCTGACAGGTGATGGGACAGGTGCCTGCTGGCTGACAGGTGATAGGACAGGTGTCTGATGGCTGACAGGTGATGGGACAGGTGCCTGATGGCTGACAGGTGATAGGACAGGTGTCTGATGGCTGACAGGTGATGGGACAGGTGCCTGATGGCTGACAGGTGATGGGACAGGTGTGCGATAACTTTCTGAATTCTCAGTTTTCCGGAGTTGGCAATGACGCACACTAAGAATGGCTCAGGAAGGGATGAATTCTTGGGCCTGGCCATGGCAAGGTCCAGTTGGATAGTATCAGCCCACCACTGTGTCCTTCATGTGTGCACGGTCAGGCCTTATTGAACTCACATTTCTTCTGTGGCAGGCTCCAAGTCAAGACATCGCCTTCTGTAACTTGGGCCTGTGTGTTCTGGAATTGGTAATCCTCTCACAGAGGCCAGCTGTGTGATATGTCAGAGACGACACAGCTAGTTAGCCTAGTGTCCTGGACTCACAAATGTTGTGGGAAGGAGCGCTGCTGATAGGTGGTTCAGGAAAGGGTTAGCAGCACAGCACCCGGAAGTGGACACGCAGGCTGACCACTCACTGTGTGATCTTGAACACATTACTGAGCCTCTGTGGATTCCGTTTTTCTCACCAGCAACATGGGATGCTGACAGTGACTAGTTTGGAATGGTGTTAGGAGGGTGAAAAGATTTGGATGGAAAGGGACTAGAGCCAGGCTCTGTGGGTAGGAGTGCTTGGGCCAGGGTTGGTGGTGCCCACCTTTATTACAGCACTCAGGAGGCGGAGGCAGGTGGATCTCTGAGTTTGAGGCCAGCCTGTTTGGGGACAGCCAGGGCTGTTGTAGAGAGACCCTGTCTCGACAGAAGCCAAACAAAGAGTGCAGGATGCAAAAACTTGACTTCTGGAGGTCAGATCCCAGCATAGAGTCAGGCAGGGTCAAGCATAGCACCCATAGCCTTCTGCAGGCTGGGCAGACACAGGAGGACCACTGGAGCTCGCCAGCCAACAGCCTAGCGTCCTGATCCCGTCCTGTCCACTCATCCCAGGTGAATGGCAGTGGAGGTGGTTGCCTCTTGCACTAGGCTACTGCCCAGCTGTCCACTGAACTATTGCTGTGGGTTTCTTCCCTGGACAAGAAATGTCACTTAACAGGTACCAAGCTCCTAAGCAGACCATGGCATTGAGAACACTGTAGCTGTCTCCTGTCTACCGAGAGGCTTCTAGACGGCCCTCAGCCAGAGTGAGGCCCTCTCATGTTATGCGTCCTCTGGGGCCACCTGTGGGCACACCGGGAAAAGGACACGTTGCTGTGCCAGAGGGAGGAAGCCGCCGCACACACAGAGCAGTGACAGTCTCAGTTGTAACACTTCAGCTTTTGCCCTCTTCCTCTGCAGCTGGACAGTCAGTCAGCTTGGGTCCACTGGACGCATGATGGGGCTGGAGAGTTCCTCTTCTCCTGAAAGCCAAAGGTTCAAGTTTCGCCTCAGCTATAAAAAGACTTAAATGGCAAAGAAAGACCAGAGCTCAGCACAGTGTTTAGCACGCAGGAGTGCTGAGCACAGCCATGCCCTCAGCTCCGCACTGCCACCAGCTTCATTTCTGTCATCTCACGTAATCTGTGCACATGCACACAGGTGTTCAGAGGCCAAGTTCATCAGTGCTTTCTCCTCAGTTCTTTCTTTCTTACTTGCTTTCTGTTTGTTTTGTTGTTGTTATGGTTTTGTTTTTTTTGAGACAGGGTTTCTCTGTGTAGCCCTGGCTGTCCTGGACTTGCTTTGTAGACGAGGCTGGCCTCGAACTCACAAAGATCTGTCTGACTTTGTCTCCCTGAGTGCTGGGATTAAAGGTGTGTGCCAGCACATCTGGCTTAATTTCAAATTTTAAAAACTTTTCTATCCTGTGTGTGCGTGTGCGTGTGCATGTGCCTTATTTTTTGAGACAGGTTCTTATACTGAACTTGGAGCTCAGCAGTTGGTTAGACAGCTGGGGAGTGAGTTCCAGTCATCTACCTGTCTCTGCCATTTACAGTCCTGGGGCCTTGGGCATGGCCGCTGCACCCAGCTTCTAACTCAGGTTGTACTGACCGACACATATTCCCAGTCCTATAAATAGGATAGTGAATTCCTCCCCAGAATCTTAACATTTTTGGTCAAACCATCCAAGTACTGAATGTTCTTACATCAGATGCCGAAGTGTTCCCCAAGTGTCTCCCAAAAGTTACAGGTCATGACTGCGTACTCCTATCTGCATTAGGATTCTCTTGAAGGTTCTGTAAACAGATGCTATGGCTCCTTCAGGAAGACATGTGCTTTAAGTTACCCCAGAGAGACCAGCTGTTGGGAATCGGTGAGCTTTGAGATGTGTGCATGTGAGGCCGAGGAAGAGCGAGCGTTAGTAGTGGCCTTCTGGGGTTGTTGTTGAATAATATTTACTATAGATTTATCTTTTAGTTAAATAGTGGTTATTCCTAAACCAGCTGTATACCCAAATCACCACACAGAGAGTAGGATTTATTTAATTAACCTAGAGCACAATGCTGGGCAATAGTTACTCCATCCTAAACCTCCAAGCCTGCATAGCTTCCTCCCATTCAGAATTTCCAACATTATACTTGCTTTTAGTCATATCTTAGGTCTGGTTCATTTCTCCTCATGGTTCCAAATTCTCTCCTGCTGATCTTTCCTCTCCCTGACTTCTCCCTCTCCACTGGACCAGGATGTCCCACCCTATTCTCTCCATTGCTCAGCACTGGCTGGTTGTTTTATTGACAACACAAAGAACAAATGGTGGCATGTTTACACAAACTTGAGACAGGTGATGCTTAGAATAAACACCACAATACAATGTCTGGATTCAAACCAAATACTGGGGTAGAGAAATCAGCATTTGAATGAACAAGGGTAAATTGTATACATTCCACAAG
This sequence comes from Pachyuromys duprasi, assembly GCA_028658305.1. Taxonomy (NCBI): domain Eukaryota; kingdom Metazoa; phylum Chordata; class Mammalia; order Rodentia; family Muridae; genus Pachyuromys; species Pachyuromys duprasi. The sequence continues at coordinate 2,359,500 of CM053752.1, read as the reverse complement.
AACATTATACCAACACTGGGTAGACAGCCAGTGTGTGCACAGCTCCTGGTTAAGACCAGCTTCCACCTGTCAAGGAGCCGGTCCTGTTGTGGACAGAGACCTAGATCACATCTTTTAAAAACTGTTTGGAAATAAGTTTTGGCACAATTGTTTCATTTCAGTTCTAGAACTGTTAAATATCAAAATGAGATCTGTAAGGAGAGAGAAAGCTAGCGTGCTCACATCTAGCTGTCACTGGAAGAAGGGGGAGCCCGGAGCGGGACCGTGTAGAGCACCCATCTGGCTGCTTCTCTCTCCTACGCTAGGAGCCACCCACCTTCCTCCCCAGCGAGTCCATGCGCTCACGGCAGATGCCAGCGGCTCACAGGCCTGCACCCAGCTTCACTTCTGCGCCAGCAGCTCCCTTCCTACAGTTCTTAGGAAACCTTCTTCTGAGCCTCAGAACCACACAGTTGCCTGGTGTCTGGCGTCCACATTTGGATGCACCAGAGTGCCTCAGACTGGGCCTATTCAAAGTGAAGTCATTTCAGCTCCAGAATCGAATGTCACGTCATACTCTGGTCACCGAGTTTCACTACCTCCTACCCTCTGCCCATTTTCCCTGGTTTCTGCCTTCTTGCCCCATGGCTGCTACCTGTCCAGGCTGACCCCGGCGCGAGCTGACTCACTACACAAGTTTCTGCCTGGCTCACCTCTGACCTTTTTCCTCCTGACCTCCTGTAATCTGTGAAACTGTTTGCTGGAGACTCAGATGCTGTATAAGCAAAGTTCCTTAAACTGTGGGTCACAGCCTCACTTGTAACTGAATGTGGAGGCTGTGAACAAATGTGTGTCCTTACACCCACAGGGGAGTGTAGTTCTCACCCCTCATCAAAGAGGCTTCTCTCTGCCACAGATGGAAACCATTACAGAAAGCCACAGCAGTCGAAGTGCAGAGCGGTGGAGCCGGGTCCCAGCTGACATGTCTGCGGCTCCCTTCAGAAGCCAGGGTGGGGACACTGAGATGGAGGATCAGGGAGATGGCCGCCACAGCGCATCTCCTAGTGGCGTCAGCAGCTATGCCCGGAAGGCTCACCAGCAGTGGGCGTGCCACGGTGGAAGGAGGGAAGACCACCAGGCCTCGCCAAAGACCGAAGGCAGCTGAGGAACTTAGGAGTACACACACACATACATGTGTACATATGGCAACAACTAATAAAAAAAGGCTGTGAATTTGAAGAGAGCAAGGAGGGTTAAGTGACAGGATTTGGAGGGAGGAAAATTGTCAACAGTGAGAGGTTCCTGAACACACGGCAATCAAAGTTTAGTTCAAAGCAGACGCCTGGTGAGTTGGGTGTTCCTGGCGGCGCACACCCGTGTTTCAGGGCACGATGTCACTGCAGCCTTCGTTCCGAAGACAACACATGCACTGCACGTGCCGTCATGCAATGCAGCACCAACGGGAGACGCCTGAAATGCCTGAGCTCGGAGTCGAGACCAGGCAGCTCAAAGCTGCAGCCGCCTTCAGTGTGTGCAGCTCTGCGCTCCAGAGCAGCTTCCACGGGAAGTAGTTGTAATACCTTCACAGTGCGGCCTGACACTGTGCCGGGCAAGCACTCCTCCTCAGGAATATAGATTCGCTTTCCTCATCAATAAAGGGCAAGTTACAGGCACACCAAAGTACTGCTTCTTTACGATTTAAGAGTGAAAGCTTGACGGATATGCCTGCTTCGTCTGCCTGCATCTGGGGTCTCATAAAAACTCCTTGAGAGAAAGTTGTGAGTAGAAAGTTTAAGAAACCCTGATGTAGGTCATCTTGGCTTCTTAAAGCCCTCAGTGGCGTCTGCTTTCGGGATAAAATGAGACGGCCTTCATGCTGGCAGGGCTCTGCCTTCCTGGTGTGTCTGGGCCTCCCTAGCTGGGGTCTGAGTCTGCACTGAATGGTCGCAACACCCCTGTGGCCTGCTCTCCCCGCTCTGCACTCTACTGAGTGTGCAGGCCTCCTGCAGGTTCTGCCTACCCTCTAGCTGTCTTCCATACCAGCAGCAAGGCCTTCAGCCTTAGCAGATGGTGCCTTTTCCAGGAAGCCTTCCCTGATCCCGCCAAACCAGGAGAGGGGTTCTGCCTACTGAGGTTTGCCCTTCTGCCTATCCTGTGTCCCAGAAGATTGTCAGGTCCCTTGGGGGCACCTGTGACTGATCTTGTTCATCGGCTCGTAGCTCTGGCGTGCAAGCAGACATAACATTTACCCCTTTCTTCTAGTTTCTCTCCACGCACCTTCCAGGCTCACTCATGGTGTGGTATGTGTTAGCATTTCTCTTCCTTTCTGTGTTGTGTGTATTTCATTATACACATATACCACAGCTGATAGACCCAGCTCATGGTCATTTGTGTTGCTTGGTGATTGTAATAATGCTGCTAGGAATATTTCGAGTTACTGCCTTCAGTCCTTGGGGCATATGCTTGAGGGTGGAGTTGGTAATATATGTAATGTAGGGATTCTGGGCCTAACTTGGGGGGAAGTGCTCTTCTGTAAGCACAGTTTTATGTTCCAATCAGAGGTGGCCAGGCTTTCAGTTGGCTTGTTTGTCTTATGTGTGTTGGGGGAACACACATTGGATGGGTGATCTACATGTGTGTATATGTACGTACAGAGCAGACGTGGGTGTGCTGCAGCAGGAGTGTGGGTGTCTGATGACAGCCTTTGGGGGTCAGTTAACCTCTGCAGGCTTGTGGAGCCCGGGGACCAGAGTGGGGTGGCGAGGCCTGTGTGAGAGAGGCCTGTGCTCCCTGAGCTGTCACGCTCGCCCTTTCATTCTCTGGACACCCCACCAGCCTGTAGTGCCCCTGCCCCCCATTGCTGGCCGTGGTCCTGCGTTAGCCATCCTGTCCGACTCCCTCAGGTGTGAGCTTTGCAAGCGCTTTCCCGTCCTGTGACTTGCCTCTGCAGTCTCTTGACACTTTCACATGAAGCACAAGAGATTTTAATTTAGTGAGTTGTTTCTTCACGTGTGTGTCTGTGTGGCATGCATTTGTGTGTGTGCCTGTGGGTGTGTGAGGGAGGATATATGTGTGCCTGCCTATATATGGGTATGAAGGGCTCAGGCTGATGAGACTGTCACCGGGTTCCTTTTGGCTGGTCCAGCCTCCTGGTGTGTCTGCTCATACATAACTGCTGGCCATGATTTCTGCTGAGTCCCAGGCTTTTATTTCTTTTATTTAGGCATTGATTCACTTTTGAGTCAATATTGCATGTGTTATAAAGCCCTGCTTCATTATTTTACATTCGTGTGTGTGTGTGTGCACATGTGTGTATGTGTGTGTCTCACACTGTGTGTCAATAGGGCTGCCGTTGCTCCATTGACTGATCTCAGCATCCTTGTTGAAAATCCCTTGACTGGAGGTGTGACTCTGCCTATTGGTCTACATGGTTGCTTCTGGTTCAATACCAAAATTCTGACGACTCCACATTTGTAATTAATTTTAATAGCAGTGATGTGAGTCATCAAAGTTCATTCTACTCTTTCACGACTGAGACAAGTTCAGTTTTCTTTGCTTTGCAGAGCCAGCGGCTTGACCAGTGGCCTCCTGTGAGGGCAGTGCTCTGCTGCAGACACAGCCAGCCTGGTGTGCTCTGGGCTTTTCTGCTATTTGCAGCCTCTATGGCTGTTCATTTGGCTTTTTAAAAATTTTTATTTATTTATTTATTTTAATAGAATCTTGCTATGCAACCCAGACTAACCTCCAACTCAACTGTGTAGCTTAGGCTGGGTATCTTTTTTTTCTTTAAAAACTATTTTTATTATTTTTTAAAAACATTTCATGCACGTATACAATGTGTGCTAACCGTATTCATCCTTCTCCTCCCCCTAACTCCTCCCAGGTCAACCCCCACCTCCCAACTCCAACTTTGGGTTTAGGCTCCATCCTCCTGCCTCGGCCTTCCAAATGCTGCTGTTAGCACACTGCCTGACATACCGTGTCTCAGCATGCTAGCTGTCTGAGCCTCAGCATGCTAGACGTGTTGATAACAGTTGTTTGACACTCTGTTTGTTACAAGTAATGTACGTAATGATAAATACACAGAATGGAGGGACCACTTTTTACTGAGATACACGATTTAGTGTAGAGAGAAAAAAAATCCTCACACAGAGACAGCTAGTGGTACGCTACAGCTTAATTACCATGGCAACGGAGTGACTGGGAAATGACAGTGGTCGGGCAGAAAGTGCTGCAGACAATATGGTTAATCTTATGCACTCATGACAAGGCTTCAGATAACAACCATGTGTGCCTCAAGTGTGTTCATGGGTTTTGATAAGTTTAAATTTCTGTTATAGAGGCATGTATTTTATGGTAGCAAATGATCAAACAGACCTTTTACACATGCATCTTTAATGCATTCATGATGCACCTAACTTTTCTTTGATTTAAAAGAAAATAATTCTGCCTACTGGGTTTATCTGTTCTTTCCAAACTGTCAAAAAAAATTAAATCTGCATAAAACTGGATTTATACAGGTCAAACTGCCGCCATTTAAAGGTCAAGCATGCACTGGAGGCTGCTGACCCTCCCTCCTGCACGTGGGTGGCCAGTTAGGGGGCATTCAGCCTCCCCTTGGCTTTCAGGTCAGGAAAGCTGCCTATATGACCTCCGAGCCCAGGAAGCAGCTTACTTTCGCTCCGAAGAAGGGGTTTGTTTGACGACCAGAACTTAAGTAAAAGAAGAAAAACAGACTTCATGGGTGGAACTAGAAACTGTTTATAGATGTCAAGAAAGGAGCTGTGACCAGAGATTGTATTAATTGATGCTGGGCCCGTTCATGATTTACGCTGGAAGAAATGAGTCTTGCCTTCACACCAAATGACGACCATTTCCCAGTGGTTTGCAGGTTTCAATGAAAGGGGTAGAACAATAAAACTAAAGAGAACACAGAATACCTGCATGAGCATGGATGATATGGCTGGTTCCTTTCAAAAGGTGCTAACTTGGAAGAAAAGGCTGATAAACTGCAGTGGAGAGCCTTGTGAAGAAACGCATTGATGCCGTCAGAGAAGAGCCCACCAGGAGTGCAGCGAGGGCTAGGAGATGGCCCGGCCTGTGAGCTGCTGGCCGCACAGGCCTGAGGAGTAGCGCTGAGCCTTCGAACCCGAGTGGATGCCAGCTACATGTGGTGGCTAGCCCAAAGTCCTGTCGCTCAGAGGACAGAGTCCGGGCTCCTCACAACAGGCTAACCTACCAGTGAGCTCGGAGTGCAGCTGAAAGACCCTTCCTGTGTTATTCTCAGACTTCCCTAGACACAAACACACATTCACATGCAACTGCACATACTGCACACAGTAGGAAAAACTCTGACTCTGAGGGCTGGAGATGGCTCAGTGGTGAAGAGCACTGGCTGCTCTTCCAGAGGACCCAGGTTCAATTCCCAGCACCCACATGGTGACTCACAACTGTGTGTAACTCTAGATCCAGGGGGCCAGACACCGCACACAGACACACACGTAGGCAAAACGCCAACACACCATGTGGCCCTGAAGTTTCCTGGTCCAGGTCCATTCTCTGCAGAATTGGAAACAGCTGAACACTCGGCTGTGATCCTCATGCTAGAAAGGGTGAGGCAGGAGGATTGTGAATTTGAGGCCAGCCTGGGCTGTATACTGGGATCTTTTCTTGATAGAAGGATTGCAAAGGTACAAAGTGTCACAAGTGAAGGCACCGCCCACAGTAGCCAAGACGCGCAGGAGCTCAGGTGCCCACCGTGGGCTGCTGAGCACGGAGCTCGTTATACAAGGAGAGATTTCCTACTCCAGGGAAGGAACCGAGCGCTGACACTGCTGTGCGATGTTACTCGAGCTGTTACACTAAGTGAGAGAAGGGCCAGGAACAACTTGTGTGCTACCATTTAGTAGGGAATACCCAGGACAGCTCTGCTGGTAGGGACAGGGTGCACTTCTGGTGACGGGGAGGTGGTGTGGTGAGGGGAGAGGGCGGCTCCGGCTTTGCAGCGATGAGGACACTGGGTGTGACATTGCGGAGTCTGCGAGTGAATGCTTTCCTTTAAATGGTCAATTTCGAATAACTAAATCTTCAGACTGTGAGGTGCCACTTGGATGAGGGAGCCCGAGGACGCTTGCTGGCCAGGATATGGGGCAGCTGGAGCCCTGGCCCCATGGCACCAGAGCTGTCCTCCATGGCCTCCCTCAGCCACTGCTGCAAAGAAACAGCCACCAAGAGACAGTAAGGAGCTGCTTAGCTTCCTCTCGCAGCAGCCTGAGCCTGCCAAAGTGAGGCGAGTATGTTGTGATGCGGTCACTTACGGAATACTACTCAGCTGAACGTGAACTATGGCAGGAGGGGAACGCCACAGAATTGTGGGTGGAACCAGGCCAACCCCGTAGGTTGAATGTGTATTGGTACTTGTATGAAATTTAAGCAGCAGCAAAACCATGGAGGTGATTATAGATGAGGGTGCTCAAGGGGGCCCATTGGGGTCGCTACACAGATGTACACGTACGTACAGATGGAACGAACCTGTGGTTACGCAGACATGTACATACATATGTACCGACGGAACTGGGCCTGTGGATTCACTTACTGTGTTGTGTTTCCTTTTAAAACGAAACACTAGCAAAGTTGGAGACGAACAGGAGCCGGGGCAGATGTTGGTGAATCGGGAGGAGGGACTGTTTGAGCGCCATGAGGTTGTGGGAAGCCCAGGGTGACAGCAGCATGCCCCAGCTTTGGATCTGCTGTGGGCTCCAGGGAGGGAAACGGCAGTGTAAGCAGATTTTCAGGAAGAACTTTGGAAACACACCTGGATAGATGGGAGGCGATGGCTGTTGGGGGACTTGAGGCGGGGGGGGGGGGCAGCTTGCAAACGGAAGCTGTTCAAGAAGGAAGGCTGAGGCACTGGCTGTGGGAAACAAGGGGCCTGGCCGTGGGGACCCGGGTCCCAGGCTGGGTGGCTGGAAAAGGATGGTCCCTGTGACAGGGCATGGAGCAGGACCCCAAGAGAAATTCTTTAACTAGGAGTCTGTGTGTGAAGCCCCCTGGGTACAGCATGTGCGGTTGTTCTGGGCTCAGCGAGGACAAGTGACAGAGGTCTGGATTCACTCGTGTGTATGGATGGAGTGACATGCGTGAGCACCCTAAGGGAGAGAGGAGAGTGTGGAAGGGAGACCACAGCTGTGGCCGGGCCAGGATGAAGGGGTGTCACCAAGGCCAGAGAAAAAGCAAGTGGGGGAGCCAGATACACAGAAGAAGAGCTGGAAGGAAGGGGAGTGATGAAAATGTGCTGGGGAGCAGGCCTGTTGTCAGAGCTGGGGTGGGGACAGAGACTGAACATGGCCTCCTACCCTGGGCCAGCTGTGCCCACACAGAGGCCAGAGTCCATGGCAGGTGCAAAGGGAAGGGGGTCATTGGGTATGTTCAGGGGGGAATGATGGGAGAGGAAGGCTAGACTGGGGGACACTGTCAGCAAAGTCTCAGAAACCATCTCATTTCTGTATGATTTACCTCATGAGCCAGACTGTTCCTTCTGGAGACTGGAAGAATGGGGTGAGATGGATAAAAACAAACAAGCAAACAAACTTAAATAAATAAATATTTAATAGTAAAGAAATAGGAGTTGGGATAGCAGCATCTGGTTGAGGTAGTAATTTTTTTGCATTTTATTTATTCATTTGTATTTATTTATTTAGAGTCACGTGGTGTGTATGGAGGGCAGAAGGCAGCTGGTGGGGGTTGGTTTTCTCCTGCCATGTGGGCCCCAGGGACAGGGCTCGTGTCTTGAGGCTCGGCTGCAGCCCCCTACCTGCCGTGACTTCCCAGCCTCTGTTTGATTTCTATCCTGGCCCTGTGGCCTGGGCAAGCTTTTCAGTCTCTTGGGGTCCCACATTTCCTTGTCTGCACACTGGGTGGTATGAGACCTACAGTGTCCTGTGTTTCTAAATCCTATGCTTCTTCCCCAGAATGGTTTCTCTGACCCTTCCCATGCCTGGACCTGTGGGTTTGGTGCAGTGTGGAAGCTGCCCACTGTGGGGATCCAGTGTGGCGGTCTGGCCCCGAGTGCCCTGTGTTGTAAGCCTGGCTACCGAAGCTCAACTCGGAGCTATGCTACAATAGTCGTACAGAAAGCAGAGTCTGGGCTGGAGCATTTGTGAAAGGAGCCCTCGGGGACTAGGCTCACATCAGTGAGAGTTTACAGCACTCTCCTGAGCAGGCTCAAGTTACAGAGATATGTGAAGTGGGCCCTGAGGACAAAGCAGGAACAGAAACAGCACTGTCTAGTCTTCCAAAACTACTTTGTGTGTGTGTGTGTGTGTGTGTGAAAGAGAGAAAGAGACTAAGTAAGCATTCTTAACAGATGTGTGGAGAGTGAGAGACAGAACATTAGGAAGTGTGTTTCCTGGGCCGACCTTATGCCCTGAAGCTGAAAGAAGGAAGTGCCTCTTTGAGAGTGGGGTTGCTGTCAGTGGTATCTTTCTGAGCTGTGGATCCTGATCCCCCCCAGCCCCGCCCCCCCACCCTTCCCACCCCCTCACAGCTTGAATGGGAATACCCCAGGCTTCTGCCTGCAGACGGGAGGCCATTTCACACCATTGCTCTTTCTGAAGGGAATGTTCTCTGCTCATATTTCCTCTCTGTCTGAGTCTTCCTAGGGAGCTAGCCTCCAGGGCCTGCAGTGCTGGGCATAGCTGGCATCGGGGATGCTGAGGGTTCCCTCAGCCTTTCTTTAAGCAGGGTCCCAAGGACTGGTGGCAGCCCTTTCCACTGGAGGGTGGGGAGGGAGTCTTCTGTGTTTGTCCCTGGCGGGTGCTTGATCCTTAAAAAAGATTCTACTGGAATTTTATACTGGGCAGATTTTACACAACTCAGTAAATTGAATGCCTTGAAATGGAAGAATGAATGCAAATAGGAGCCATTTTATCAATATTTTGTATTGGCAAAAAGTTTTAGAGTTTGAGGAGAGGGACAATTTACCCTTTCCTTGCCCTTAGAGGAAAGCTGTTTCTTTTGGAGCAACTTGAGCCTGCAGATACAGGCGCTGGGGACGCTAACTCTGCCTTGTTAGCGAGAACAGGGTACCCGGGGATGCTGAACTCAGCTCTTCTGCCTGTGTGGGATTCTCAACAGTGGGTGGGCTTAGATAAATATAATATGCCAGCAGTTAGAAGGGACCCCAGTCCTTCCGTCTCCCTGGCCGATCACTCCCCCCAGGGCCATTACAAAGGTCACCCAAGCCAGTCTTGCAGGATTTTTTTGTTTTTGTTTTTTGAATGAAAAAGAAGCATGCCATGGTGGAAACCGTGTTGCAGAGGTTGTGAATGAAGGTTGAGAAAGAACTGGTTTAATCTGGCCTCCTTTTGGAGCGGTGATTGGTTAACGCTGCCTGTGTTGCTGTTCTTCCAGAGCTGCCCTGCCCTGGACACAGCGTAACTAACGAAGCCGCTGCAGGATGAGAAGATGGCCGCGCGGCTGCTTGCACCACCGGGCCCTGACAGTTTCAAGCCTTTCACCCCCGAGTCGCTGGCAAACATCGAGAGGCGCATCGCCGAGAGCAAGCTCAAGAAACCACCGAAGGCGGACGGCAGTCACAGGGAGGACGATGAAGACAGCAAACCCAAGCCAAACAGTGACCTGGAGGCAGGGAAGAGTTTGCCTTTCATCTACGGGGACATCCCGCAAGGCCTGGTCGCTGTTCCCCTGGAGGACTTTGACCCTTACTATCTGACGCAGAAAGTGAGTCGAGGCCCAGCGCGGAGGCCTCCCGTCAGGCTGGGGAGAGGGGAAGGAGCCATGGCCCTTGCTTCTACCTAGCATCTTTATTTTCCGTTTTGCGGCTGCTGGAGGTCACGTTCAGGTCTTCCTACGGGCCGACTCTGTTAGTGAGACTTCCAGTTTTGGCTCCAGCAAGGATATAAAAAAACAAAACAAAACATGGAGGCTGGGGGCGTGGCTCAGTGGAGAGTGGGGGCGTGGCTCGGTGAAGGCTGGGGCGTGGCTTGGTGGCAGAGCACTCTTTAGCACACGGGATGTCCCTGGTTCTGGGAGCTTGAGGGGAAAAGCGAAGGAAGAGAAGGTGGGAGAAGTGTGGGCTTAGATGAAGCGGGTCCAGCCGCTGTGTGGAATCGCCGTGACCCACACACTCCAAATGTCGTCTTTGTATGTAAAGGTGATGTGGTGCCGCAGCGGCTGGCTGGCGCTATGGCGGGCACCAGCGTGCGCTCCATGTGCAGCCCTCCGCCGTGACGCTGCAGTGTTGCCATTGTGGGACAGAAACACGGGAGCATACTGGGCCAAGGAAAACTTTGTCTTTGGTCCCGTCAGCCATAGTCTGGATGGATATTGGTAGCAAAGCCCCCTGCCGACAGCGAACGCAGGTAAAGGGCCAGACTTCATTTGGCCAAGTGTTCAGACTTCCTGAGCAATGTCTGATCAGATCCTATGTTTCTGCTACATTTACTGTATGAAGTTGTGCAAGAGGAGACCAAAGCTGCCTGGTGTGATTCAGTGGCAGTTAGCTGCTGGACCCTGAGGGCTGACACTGAATTGCAGGAGACCCACCTCATTCAACAGATGCCACTTAAATAACTATATCGTCGGGTTTTCCAGATAAGGGGATGGGCGACAGCTTTGTGTAGTTGTGTATCTGAGATACACATCTCCAGCACACTGTCTTTGTCAACATGCTTGCCCTTTTAGACCGCTGGCTGCAGCTGGTAAACGGCAACTTTTTGCATCTTTGGCTTGTTGGTGGAGCAGGATCTGGGACTGGTGAGCGGGCTCAGCGGGCAAAGGCACCTGCAGGAAGGTTGATGACCTGGGTGTGATGGCTGCGTTCCACGTGTTGGCAGGACAGAGTGGGGTGCTGTGAGTTGTCCTCTGATCACCTGTGCACACCCTCCCAACAGTACACACACACACATGCATACATACGTATGTGCATGGATGACAAGGTGGTGGAGATAGACTCCGTGTGGCACACCCCTGCTCCTGTGCTTCTGTCCCAGCTCGCGGCAGCGTCCTGAGGAGGAGAGGTAGAGCCAGTTCAAGTCTTCAGGATTAAGGAATAAAACATGATATGATGCAGGGAACAGCAGAGCAGAGAGAGATCTTGACTCCACCGTGACTCACCGCCTTCATTATTTATATTTTTCTTTCTTAGTGTAAATATTGTCCAAGCTACCACAAATAATTATAGGGAATAAAGAATAAAGAAAAACAACCTTTACAAAAAGAATTCGTGACTCTTAGCAAGTCACTTTATTTCTCTGAGCCTAAATAATTTATTTTTCTATCTTATATGCAAATTAAATTTTGTTCCCTTAACTGTGACTTAGTTCTCCTTTGTGTCTTTTCTGTTCCCCCTGGGCCTTTCTGTCTCCAGTGCCATATTCCAGTGGCCTGGCTCACGACAGGTTCCTTACAGAGAGCAGGCCTTTGGCTCTACCAGGTGAGCCAAGTGTTATCAGTGGAGCTCCATAGGACGGGACTGTCGTGGCAAAGTCTGCCTGGCATTGCAGCGGGTACCTGGAGAGGCAGAGGCAGGTGGACCCCTGGAGCTCACTGGTCAGGCTGCCCTGCTGAGAGGAGGAGCCAAGAGAGTCTGAAAATAAGATGAGAGACAATTAAGGAAGACAGCTGGCATCAGCCTCTGGCCATGAAATACATGTATACATACATTCACATGTACTGCATACATACAGTCAACATACATGAAACACATGCACACATACTACACATATGATAAAGGAAGTTTAGCTGTGGACCTTGGCCCTGTCAGAAGGGCAGGGAGTTCCTGAGAAGAATAATTTTAGTTGTACTTTTGATAGTCTTTATATTTTTTCCTAAAAACGCTACCATTAAAAAAGGTCTAAGCTGGGCAATGGTGACACATGCCTTGGGCTGAGGCAGGTGGAGCTCTATGAGTTCAAGGCCAGCCTGGTGGTACAAGGTAAGTTCCAGAGCAGTCATGACTACACAGAGAAACCCTGTCTTGAAAATCCAAAAAATAAAAATGAAATAAATAAAAATAAAGGTCTAGGTAACCATTGTAGCCACATGGCTAATGGCTACTATAAGGCAAACAGTTTATGTCAAGAAAGCATCGCTAGCAGATTAGATGTTTTTGTTGTACCTCCTTATAATCTATGCACCTGCCTATAATCTGTCTACATAACTATCAATAATATGTTTGTCTACCTATCTACCTACCTGCCTGCCTCTAATCTGTCTATCTATCTATCTATCTATCTATCTATCTATCTATCTATCTATCTATCATCTCTCTCTCTACCCAGCTGCCTATAATCTGCTGTCTGTCTGCCTGGCACAGGGTCTCATGGGGTAGTCCAACCTGGCACCACATGAACTCACATGCACCCACATGCACCCCTGCCTCTACCAATCGAGTCCTGGGACTGCAGGCTGCTCCAGCACACACATGTTGTGAGGTGTTTCAGGCTTGAACTTAGGCTCTGAGTGTGGTAGGCAGGTGGTCCTCTAACTTGGCTGAACCTGTATCCAGAGATGCAGCACCTCTAGATGAGGAATTTTCATTTGATAGCATCAAGTCCTCCTGCATCGCTATGGCTGGTCCTTCTCACCCACCACGGCTTGCAAAGTCAGCATGGCTCCTCCCACAAGGACACACCCTGGAGCTAACCTGTCAAACCGAAATCTTGTGGGGGAGGAGGTGACTTTAAGCAGGAGGTCCCTTCTGTCTGTTTTTCAGGAATTGTCTTAAATAATTCCTAGAAGAAAAACTATCTTTAATCTGGTAAATGCCTGTCTTTCCTCAGGCCTCAGTTTATAACTGACCACCACTGAGGAGCACTGGGTGCTGCAGGCCACCAGCACTGGACGCTGGGTTCTGTTTGCTTTCCTTCCTTGCTGTTGACACTTGGTGCTAACACTTCCTCCCTTTGACCTTATTTTTCAGTTGTTTCATACAAATAAGTACATTTAAGGAACAGATACATATTTTGAGTTCTCTTGCTTTAAAAATAGGTCATATATTTACATGATCAAAATTTCAGGGGCCTTTGGTAAACCATCTGGCTTTTATACCCAGCCTTTATGTCCCACTCCTTGTCTCCCTGCTGTGGCAACTGTCGGAGGCCGTGTTTTTGTGGTGTCTTTATATCTGTGCAGGCCATCGCAGATGTGTGTCAGGAACCCGGCCTCAGACACTTGCTCTTTGGCTTTCCTCCTGTTGTTTCTTAACTGTTCCTTAATTCTATTGTCTGTTTTCCCTTTGTGTTTATTGTGGGATCTGCTTTGGTTTTGTTGTTGTTGTTTAGGTTTATTGAGGCAGGCTGGCCCCAGAACCTCCCCTGTGCTGGGAACACAGTGGTGTGGCGCCACAAGCCATGCTATTTGACTTTTATCAGTGTTGATTCTCCATTTGTTTCTTCCTTCCTCGAATGGCCTTTTCTTTTAGAGAACCAAGTCCATGGCTTTTTCGTGACTGCCTTCAGTGTCTGTCTTCACTACAGAAAGTACCGCCTGCGGCTTGCCAGTAATTGTTGAGTTTTAAGTGGCCATGTGCATGTTTCTGGTAACTATCTTAAGCAGACAGTAGGGGGTGGGGGGTCTCTGGGTTAAATGGAGGCCCCTCTGCTTGAGTCGCACCCCTTTCCCATTTCTTAGGCCTGATGACTGACGTGGTCTCTGTCCAATGTGCCCTGTTATAAGAAAATCCTAGAAGCAAAATTTAAATGACAGGATTGATGTGTCTTAGAGTACTGTGGTGCACGCCTTTTGCACAACAGTCACATGCTTCTCAGAGGCCAGCTCATGTCAGCATCTGCCTATTTGTTGTTCTACAAAGCGAGGTACAGTTACTGTCCCTGGTAATCATAATGGGAAGGCCTCTGACATCATCTAACTTCGCTTCCTTACATTAATTACTTCATGGTGTTGATACTTTGTCAAAAGCCAGAACCAGGCTTGCATGTTGGCTCGGTAGGTAAGGCTACTTACCAAAGAACTGACTCCCATGGGTTGTTCTTTGACTTCCATTCAAGAATGCACACATGCACACATATACACATAAACACACACATAAACACACACACATACATATATAAACATATACACAAACACACACACACATAAACAATTGTTTTAAAGCCAGAGTTACTAGTAGTAGAACCTGCATTAGCTCTTCTCCCTTTAATTCCTTTCATTACAACATATTCCCAGCTTTTCATCTTTGACATGCCTTGCCCTGTCCTTGGCCTCAGTTGCTGTGAGGACAGATGCAACACAAGTCAACTTTCTTGTCTGTGTCCTTGCTCCCTGTGGTTTCACTCACCTGTGTAGGATGAGTACTGAGTGCTGAAACCCTGAGGCTGGGTGACCTCAGGACGCCTCAGCTCACTGACCTCGCCCCTCCCCCCACTCACTGACACACACGTCTCCCCACCCCCAAGCTCACTGTCAGTGCCCCATAACTGCTCACCTGCATGTGCGCTCTGGAGCTGTTAATTGCTCTGTCTACTTCCTGTTACTTTTTGAGGGAAGGTTGTCTCTCCCCCACCCCTGCCCGCCAGAATGCCTTGGTGGAAAGAGCATTGTGTTAGTTCAGGGTTTCCGCTGCTGTGAAGAGACACCGTGAGCACAGCCATCCTCAAGAGCAAAGGTTGAGCTGGGGCTGCCTTCACTTCAGAGGTTCAGCCCGCTGTCGTCATGGGGGGCGCGTGGAAGCAAGCAGGCTGACGTGGTGTTGGGGTAGGAGTGGAGACCTCAAAGCCCACTCCAGGGACACACTTCTTCCCCCAAGGCCATGCCCCCCTGCAGTGCCACTCCCCGTGAGCCTGCGGGGGCCATTTTCTTTCAAACCACCACAAGCACCTGACTGGGAATTGAAAACCTTGGTTTTATTTTCATCTTTTGTCTTTGGTTTACTCTTGGCCAAGTCAAATGGCCTGGGCCTGGGTTTCCTCATCTGTACATGGGTGTGGTAGAGTGGGCCTGTGTCTGTGTCTATGTGTATTTGCACCTTTGCTATTTGCATGCCATGTTTGAGCCGTGGTGAAGCTCTCTGCCCCTCTGTTTCCCACCCTGGTCCTCTTCTTGGAACGCTCTTCCTTTCACCTTAGCAGTTGCCTGAGAGCTGGGAAGTTGTTCTTGATCCTGTCCCATTCAGCTCCAGGCAGTCTTAGCCAAGCCTCTTAGCCGCAGGGTCTTCGGTTTCTCTCCTTTAGAAAAGTAAGGGTGTGCCAAGGACTACTGCGGCCCCCTCCCCCATCCCCATGGGTGCGTGTTCCTCTCATCCTGGCTCCTTTCCATCATAGCACCTGACACCTGCCATGCAGGTTGACTGGTTCTCATTCATCTGTCTTCAGCAGCCAAAGTACAGCCTGCTGTCCAGTCAGCGTCCCATCAGTATTTGCTGAGTGGGTGAGGACCTTAGGAGAGAACTCGAGTGAAAACACCACGTGCTTTCTGAGTGACGACAATAATGTCTTTACATGAAAGTTTTCCAAAGTGAACTGAACTCTCTCAGTAGGAAAGACTAGTTACCATATTTTTTTTTTTTGAGAAAGAAATAAGTTTTGCTTAGGAGCTCAGGAGTAGATCTTCTGGTTTAGAGAGGTTCATAGAGGCTGGATCACTGAGGGGGACCAGCATACTTTCCACGCTGTTCACAGAGCCCGAGAATTAGGAAGGGCCTCTCTCTAATGCCTTAGTGCTTGCAGGTTTGCTGCTCAGACAAGCCTGCAGCCATGTCCACTCCACGAAGTGTTATTAGCCTTGCTTTTAGTAAGTGACCGTGAGAAGAGAGAAACGGATGTGGAATGCCTGCAGTGTGGGCGGCCTCACCGGAAATGTGCTCAGTTTCATTCAGAACGTACTTTTTGAGGAGGGCATTCAGACTGAATAAAATCCAGTCTCTGCCCTGAAGCAGCCTGCTTGTTGGCAGGATGGGCTTGCTCCCACCCTGACGTCTGAGAGACCCTCTTCCCAGGCTGAACGTTATGCAAAGTTTACTTCAATAGAGGTCGGCCTGTTGGTTCCTGTAGTGGTGATGACCATTTAAAGGAAGGGTGTTCATGCTGGCCGTTTCCTGGAACGGTCAACTTCGTTTCAGCGCTCCTGTAGTCCAGTTGCGCGAGGCTGTCCTTCCTGCCTACGGGCTTCTCTTGCTTGTTTCTGAAGCCACACGGATGCTGTTCATGGCTCCTTACATGCAACCTGGCTGACACAAGTCACTTCTGTTAGTTGTGGTTCCCAAAGGGTGCCTGACTCCGGCTCTGAGGACATGTGTTTCCTATGCGCTGCTGACACTCACACCTTGGCCTGTGCAATCACGTTTGCACAGAGAACTCTTCTGCTCGAATTGGATTGGGTTGTCTGTCCATGCGCCGTTCAGGACTAGGTCCTCTCCTGCCTTTGCCTCAGGGCTGTCATGCCCTTAGCCATGGGCTAGCAGTTCCTCTTCTGCGTTTTTCATCCTTCTCTCCCCTGGTGCTGCTCCCCCCCTGTCTGTGGACATAGGCAACACCTCTTCCATCTCATTACTCTCTGTAGAGCAAATGTATCTCTTGCCTCAGGAACTATGGTGGAGCCTTGACCAGCTCCTTCCTGGCAGCCTCACCTTTCTCCCGGAGGTGGGTGGAGTTTCTGTAGGTCCTGTCTCACTGAGCCTCTCAGAGGTGATTAGTTATGGCTCTTTACTTCTCTGATAGCTCAGGCTCCTTTCCGTTTCTTTCTCTTCTCCTTCCACCTTTCCCTTCAGCAGTGTTTTCATTCGGCTCTCCCCCTCAGTGACCTCACCCTGCCTCAGGACCAGGTCTCCGATCGTGTACCTTCAGCCTGGGTTGCTTCTTCGGGCCTGGTTTTCCTTTCTGGGTTGCTGGTTCCCAGATGCCCCTGTGGGTTCCCACAGGCGACCGCCGCACTGTTGTCTATGATAGCAACACCAATATTCCACACACCCAAGTGTCTATGACATCTGAGGTTGCCAGTCAGATGTGGGTATGACGATGGGTATTTTTTTCCTTTTTAGTTGCTTATGTGAATGCGTGTTTTGCCTGCATGTATATCTGTGCACCGTGTGTGCGTGTGGAGGGCACCAGGTGCCCTAGAACTAGAGACTGAGCTGCCACCCAGGGCGGGGGTGGGGGGTGAAGGTAGGGGAGCGGAACCCAGGCCCTCCAGAAGAGCAGCCAGTGCTTGGAACCAGCCAGTCACCTCTCCAGCCCCTAATGAACGTTTTCAAAAGTTAGGAAAATCTAGCTTAAATATTAACCGTATCCACGTAAATTACTTGCCCACTCAGCTGGTATGCAGAAGAGCCACGTTTCCATTCTGTGGTCTGGGACTTGTCATTCGTAGCAGGAAGTGGCCCTCGGCTCCCTCTCCGATGTGCAGAAAATGCTGCTGTTTGCAGATATTCCCTGTTGTTCTGCTTTAGAAATTTGATGTTTCGCTTTCTTAGTCACCTTTTCGTGTCACATCTTCACCGTGGAATCTGAGGCTTTGGACAGGTGAGAAGACTTTCCAGAAGCTACAATTAAGGAATTTGTAGAGGTGGGTGAGTCAGAAAGGTGATCCGGTCACTGAGTACCTAAGAGAAGGCTGGAGCCCCAGTCATTAGACTTTCTCTGTGTAGTGTCTTCCTGGCTAAGAGACTGCGTCATACATCATTAAGCATGTGTGGCCTTCCGACCCTGTGCCGCCCGGGCCTCCGATTGCTAGGGTGAGAACTCATGTGGGTGAAGCAGGCCCTGTCTCCCTGCTTCCTGGAAAGCCCTGTAATTATGCTTTACAGAACGCGCCTCAGCTTGCTGTGTTCTTCAGCGCCTGCAATCCTTACACCTTGGCAGGAGAAGTTCCCCCTGAAGGAGGGAAGTATGGCCATGGAGGAGGTTTGGGCCTGCCCTGGCTTGGGGAGCAGTATTATGCTGCCTTAGCCTGAAGCAGGCTGCTCTGTCAGACGGCTCCCCGTGGCCAGGAAGTAGGTGGGAAGAGTGACAGTGTAGAGCCCCAGACAGATGGTATTCACGGTCCTCCAGCGACCACCGGGAAAACCGTTAGCACCTACCATGATCTGGGGTACATGCGGCTTCTGTTTTATTTTGTTTGTGAGTGTTAAAGGATTAATTAGACAAGATTCGCTCAGTCGAGTTCTGAGGAACTTTTCCGCTGCTCCCGCCCTCCACTCTGTGACAGTAGCTTAGGGACCCCTCTGGTGCCATCAAGTTTGCTGTTGTTCTGAGACAGCGTCTCTCTGTGAGCCCTGGCTGGCCTGGAGTGTGTTATGCAGGCCAGGCTGGCCTCGAACTCACAGCTCCGCCTGCCAGTGCTGGGATTAAAGGTGGGTGCTGCCACACCCAATGGCTCTTTAAAGTCAAGTTTAAAGGTTTCTTTCCCTGCAGACCAGCAAGTACATTAGACCCTCGCATTGCAGTGCTTCACAACTTCCTAATGTGAAGTCCATCTCCTGTACACGGGACCTGCCACAGAGCGGTTGCCAGGAGCTGGTAAGAGTGCGGCAGCACACCTGCCGTAGTAAGCGATCAATAGACATCCGCGTGCCTACTTCTTCAGATAGACTCATAGGTGAAATTACCAGGAGCTAAACATTTTTTAATGTTCCGTTTACTTATTTAGTGTGTGCTGGTATTCTATCTACATTTATGTCTGCACCACACGCATGCAGTGCCCATGGAGGGACTGGAATTACCATTTGTGAGCCACCGTGTGTGTGTGCGTGCTGGAAGTCTAACCTGGGTCCTCTGGAAGAACAGTCAGTGCTCTGAAGACCTGGGCCATCTCTCTGGCCCCACGACAAGGTGTTTTAAACACAAGTTTAGAGGTCTCTCGCGCCTTGTCCCTGAGAATGCTGGAGTTCTAGCTGTGTAGGCAGGGCAAGTGGAAGCGTTTGCTGAGTCCTCGTGTCCTAACTTAGCTCAGTGTCTTTCAAGGTGCCTGAGTTGTATCGGTGTCCAGGAATTCTGGAAATCCAGCCTGCTTTGGTATAGCTAGGTATAATGCTAGATAGCAGTTTCGATATCTGGTCCCTTGGAGCTCTCCTGCTGTCCCACCCGCTGATGGGCATTAAGACATCAGTTTAGTAATTCTGACTCGACAGCTCACTTATTGCCTCATAGCTTCACAGCCTGGTTAGATTCTGCCTTAAATGTTCTTTTCCCCCAAACAAGCTTTTGTTTGTTCATTCATTTGTTTGTTTTGAAGTCGTGTTAGGAGCCCAGGCTGCCCTCAGACTGACAGGTTTCCTGCCTCAGCCTCCCAACTACTCGGGAAACACTGGGGCTCTTTTTGAATGGTATTTGTTGCCTGCCTCCGTTGCTGAATTGGCCATGTGCATGGTTACTCTGAAGAGCGGGTCTGCTGGTGATTAGTGAAAGCTCGCCTAGAAGGGAAGTATACTGCTTCCTGTTCAATAGCTGTGACTGAGTAAGTAAGGGTCGACAGTGGCTCACAGTTTAAGAAGGGCACAGTCTGCCATGGCGGGGCTGTAGAGAGACCTATGCAGGGCTCACCCCCCTGGCTCCTCCTTCCTATTCGGTCCAGAGCCCCAGACATGGATGGAGTCATCCGTGCTCATGGTGGGTCTTCCTAAGTGAAACCCTGGTGCAAACATCCTTACAAACACACCGGAAGATGTTTCTGTGGTGATTCTAAAGCTGGCCATGTGGACAGTGAAGACTAACCGCTGCCATCCTCTGACGGCGAGAAACCCAGACACAAAAGTTTGGCACAAACATCCCGCCCTCTCCACGGCCTCCTTTTCATCTCACACTGCACAGTGCCTTCCCCCTCTGCATCTCCACAGCCTTTAATAGTCAGAACACGGTTCAGGGGCCCAGAGTCTCAGCTGAGACTCAAGACAGGCTCCTAACTGTGAAAACCCACAGATTGCGTTCTTCCAGCAGCCAGAGACAGAGTTAGCACAGCCCACTGCAGAGCGAGGGGTCACGGGGAGGGGTGTGGCCGCAGCAAGGTCAAGCTCAGCGAGCAGCCACCAACCCTCCCTGTAAGGGAGTCACGCGTGCTGTGATGGCTTTGGATGTCCACCTCTCCTTCACTGTGCTGGCAGCACACACACACACACACACAGGCTCCACAGCTTTCCTCAGTAGGGAGGCCATGTTCTGAGGTGTTCCTTGCCATGTAGGCTTTACCCTCCCAACTTTATGCAGTGACCGTTCAGGGCCTCCTTGTGGGGAACTCAACCCTGCCACGCTTTGCCTGGCCTCAATCACTTTCTGGACCTTGGCATAAGCTTTTTGTGTGGGCAGCGGTTGTTTTTGTTTTGTTTTGTTTTTTCAAGACAGGATTTCTCTGTGTAGCCCTGGCTATCCTGGAACTCACTCTGTAGACCAGGCTGGCCTTGAACTCAGAGATCCACCTGCCTCTGCCTCCGAGAGCTGAGATTAAAGGCGTGTGCCAGCAACACCTAGTGGCAGAAGCATTTATGACCCCTCCGTTTTGCGTCTTTCATGCCTACAAACCCTGCTCCACCTGGACAGTCCCAGCTGGTTTTACGGCCAGCTTGGTATGTAGCCTTTGGGATTACAGTCGCGAACCTTAGTGCCTCCCAGGCTGACTGTGAGCAAGCATTTCTCTAGGCAGCGGTTTCCAAATGGGGACTGTCCCTGTGTGGCTCAGAGCAGGCTGGAAAGCCTGCTACTGTAGCATTCTCACTCAGGACAGACCTTCTGTGCACGTGAAATCTGTCTGCACAACCTTACAGACACACCCAGGGGTGTGTTTCCTGCTGACTCCAAACCCAGTCAAGTGGCCAGTGGTGGCTAGGGAAGCAGGGCTGAGAGGGTACATATCAGATTTAGGTGGGTACGAACGTGCCCAAGGTGAGGGAATGGGGCTGTTCTAGGGATCAGAACAGTCCGGAACTCAGGTTCAGGCTCTAGGGGCTGTCTTCATTAGAGCCCATCACACTGACAGCTGGAGGCACTGGAAGGATCTTGGTTTCAGGTGGATCTGCAGAGCCAGGTCATCAGCTGCTCTTCTCAGGAGGCGGAGCCTCTGACCGAGTGAGGAGTGTTCTCCTGGGCCACATGTCACACCTGACCGAGTTTTGGACTAATTCCTTAGGACATTTTCTGTTCTAGTCTGTGTTTCTCCACCCGTGTGTAGTCTTTCTATGACTCACCTTCCGTTGTTTTCACCTGTACTTTTTCTACGGCAGGGGAACTGCTCCAGTTTGGGCTGTAGGGCTGAGAACATGCGCGTAAGAGGGCCACGCTGCAGCGCTGTGGAGCTGTGTGTGCTGCATGGTGTTTGTCCCACGCTGTCACTTGTTCGGCATGTGTATGAGTGTGCTCGTACTCATCTGAGCACAATGGCTGGTCCTCTAATTGCGGGCCCCAAAGAAAGGTCTTTGCATCCCGAATTAGCAGTGGCCATGCTCCTAAGTCATGTGCAACAAACTGCACAGCTAGTTAGAAAGGAAAAGCCTGTGCTTTCTGGAAGGCTCGTGGCATGCCGACACCACACATTTATTAATTCTCCTTGCCGTAATTTGTTAAGAGCCATTCCACCGCCCTTAATGGGCTCTGTGCTCAGGAAAATCCTCTGCTGTTGTTATAAACGGATATTTCCCCTTGGGCAGTAAACCATAGCCCAATTTCAATTTCCTTTTAACTCATTTACTTCACAAAGATCTAATTTAAGGCAGATTGGGTAAAATCATCTTGGACTTGATGGCCATCAAGTGATCATTGCTTAAGAAATATTCTCCTAAGCGTCTAAGGCTCGTTCCTTCCCAGCTGCCTCTTGAAGGGTCAGCTGTCAGCACCACACTGAACTGGGGATGAGCCTTTCCTGCTGGATCCTCCCGCCTAGCAGTGGCCATAGGGCTGGACTGGAGAGCCATGTGCGTGCTTTCCATTTTCAGTTATGTGCAGTGGTAGCACATCTTTAATCCCAGCATCCAGGAGGCAGAGGCAGGTGGACCTATTTGAGGTTGAGACCAGCCTGGCCTAGAGTGGGTTCCAGGATGGCCCCAGCTGCATAGTGAGACCCTGACTAGAAAAACAAAACCAGCATGTATTTCCTACCAGTGAGTTTTCAGTCATATCTGTTGATGTTACACGTTGTTCCGTCACTGTGAGAATATCAGCTTTAAGGAAAAAAGGTTTGTTTTGTCCCTGGCCTCAGTTGGTCCAGCCCATGGTCAGCTGTGGCGAAACAGCGTCATGACAGAAGGGAATGAAAGGGGCAACTGCTCCTCATGGTAGCCAGCAACCAGCAGCAGGAAGGGGCCGAGAATAAAGCATACCCATCCAGGTCTCCCTCACTCACCTGCGGCTCACTCAAGCTCCGCCCAGCCCTCCAGGCACCACCACATTCCCTAAATGCTGTCAGATTACCACAGTGACAATGGAGGATTCATCCCGATAGAGGAGGGCCCTGGTGATGCAGTCATGTCCTAAAAGCCACACCTGATCAGGGCTGGCACCAGGAACCAAGCCTTCAGTCCTCAAGGAGCGGCTCGTGCCCAAACCATGATGCTTTTCACCAACCCTGCCATATTCGCTGTCTCTGAAGCACAGTGTGAGAGCAGGGGAGACCACAAAGCACATGCAGACAGGGTGTGGGGCTCTGCCCCCAGGAGGCTGCCCCCCACTCCCCCGCTGTGCTCCCCGGCAGCAGCAAGCACCCTCCCCCTGCTCTGGATGGACTAACAACTCCCAAGAGCTCTTCCTGCACTTCAGCAGGGGTGTCTTGTGAAATTTCTAAAATGTAGCAACACAGACAACAAGGCTAGAAAGGACTGGCCACGCCCAACCAACAGGCTTCCCCCGACCCCCTTCTAAATGTGAAGAGTGAGAGCCAGGGAGAGGTAGCAGCTCATCTCAGCACACAGCAAGGGCCAGGGGGATAGAGACTGTCCTCATGTTTCGGGACACGAGCTGAGAGATGGTCTGCTTGCTCGCTGGAGGGCAGGTTCTCTGGACTCTTGTGCAGACCTGTTGAGCCTTCTCTAAGGTGGGGTTAGCAATCTCTGCTTTCAAAGATTTCTCACTGGATTCCAGGGCAGCCGACCGGGCCTTCGTCAGAAACTGAGAGCTGCCCCACGGGCCAGATCAGTGTTTCTGTCTGTCCTGTGGGGCTGCTCGCTAAGTGTAATTTGTTCCCAAATACTTGGATGTCAGGAAAATGTGTGTGTCCACGCAGCTCGACAGAAGTGCAGCCACTCCCGTATGTTTACATGTCAGGGCTTCTGTGCCCCTCAGCGGCAGAGTCGGCTCTTTCCGCAGAGACTGTGCACAGCGCTTAGCACCTGCACACTTACAGAGAATGCCTGCATGCCAGCACATCCCCTTTCTCCAAGTGTCACATGAGCCCTGTAAAGCCCAGTGTTCACTGGGAAATTCCTGAGCTTTGAGGGCTTTCGGGTGTTGGTCCATACGCCCTTTTGCTTTATCCAGAAGGGGTGCTTAAGAAACACTTCATGCAAATTACCGGCAAATCTAATTACTTTCAGGATAGAGTAAATTCCAGAGCTTCTGAACATCTGGAGGATGTGCATTTGTTTAGGAGCTAGGTGTTTGGAAGATGATTCTCACTCACTAGAGAAAGGCCTTTTACACAGGGGGTAGGGAAGGGAAAGGATGTGAGCTTTCTAAAGAGGTAATGCTAAACTGTTTTTATTTTGTGTGCAACATTGTCTCTCCGTCATGAAAGTTACACTTCATGAATGAACTGTAACTGATAACGCTTTGTTTACCAACCAGTCTTTTTTAAACTCTATAGAAGCACCTGGCTTTCCCCAGGATCTGTTTCCTGGTTCATCACCAGAAGCCCAGCTAGCTTTTCAACTGGTATGTCATCTCGATGCCTTCTTTTCCCCTTCTCTCACCTCAGATAACAGACTGTTTATTAGCCAACAGACAGCATTTATTGAACACCTTCTGTGTGCAGATAATGTCTCTGTAATAGGAAACGCCTCCCGTGTGACCAACCCAAGAGAAAGAAAATGAAGGGCAAAGAGAGTAGGTTTTGTTGTTGCTTAAGTCTTATTTGTCTTAAGGGAGCAGGCAAGCTCATGAAGGTGAGCTTTAGGTCCTGCTGCGTGGACCAGTGGTTTTGTTTGTTTGTTTTGTTTTTCCCATTATTCTTAGCTGCTTTATATGGTCTACCCAGGAGCTTGAATTTCCCATTTACCACAGAATCCATCCCCTCTGTCAACTTCTGCCATGTAGCTGTGAAAGCACCACCCAGGCTGGCCCCGTAGAGGATGTAAAGAGGCTCTGATCTTGGCGCTCTGCTATGTGACCTCTGTGGGTGCTGTTCCTCTCCTGAGTACCTGTGCGCTGCTCACAGGCTGCTAAACCCTCCTTACCCGTACTTCGGGGGAGTGGCATGAGGTTGAATAAGGAGGATATTTGAAAGGCTTGGCATTGCACAGAGAGAGTTGCTATGGAAACACAGAGGGGCACAAGTACTTCAGAAGGAGGGAGTATTGTGGCCCATTTATTTCTTCGGGAAGCCAAGAAATACAGGAGCCAAATCTGTGCCCTTGACCTGTTTTAAGTGAACCCCAGCTTTTCCTAGTTCCACCTGCTTTTAGGATCGGGCTTTTTCTGGAGATTATAACTGAATCTGTACACCAGTGTCAGAAGAGTGATTAGCACAGTGCGGTGCCAGACATGGGATGGGCAGGAGGCCACTTCCACATGAAAACAGCTGCACACCAAAGTTGCTTTTCTTACTGGGAGGGCCTGGCGACTCTGGCAGATGAAGAGAACATAAAACAGGAGATGAGAGGAACGGGACTTTAAACCCTCTGCTCGCCACTCTTTGGGAGTGTGTGCGCTGAGCAGTGTACTGGAACTGCTCGAGGAACTAAGAGTTTGGCTTCTGCGTCTAAAAGAGTCAGGCTGAGTTTCCAGGAAGGCAGGTAGAGGAAGGGGAGAGAGAGATGCTGGCTCTGGGCCCCAGCTGGTTAAACTTCTTGTCGGCATGTTTGTTAGATTTCAGATGTTAGATTTTGTCGGAGGCACTCTCCTGCCATCACCAGTCGTGACAGCCTGTCTGACTAGGCCGTGTACCCTGCCTCGGTTTTCCTAGTTAAGCTGTCTTTGTACTTCTGGGCTGTATTTCGTGTGGTCAGATACTCAGTTCTTCGAGGGCTGAGAGATCTGATTGCTGGTATTTTTGCTGAGGCCCTTTATGCCCATATTAATGAGATGCTCTCAGTCTAGAGTCTTCTCTTCTTGTGACGTCATTGCCTAGTTCTGTATAAAGTAACCTTAGAGAGTGAGTTGGGAATTATTCCTCTCTCTTCCATTTTTTTTTTTTTGGAAGAGTTTGTGCTAATTCTTTAAACATTTGGTAGAATTCATTAGTGAAGCCATCTGGTCCCTGGGCTTTTCTTTGTGGGGGTTCATTTTTTAATGCATGGCACAGAAGGGTATTTATAGTAGTCTCACTTGAGGGAAAGACTGTTTAAGGATAGATCTGTATGCTGATACTTATAAAGAAAAATTCTGGAAGGATATTAAAAAAATAAAATTAGCCAAAAGATTAGCATTGGGTAATAGGACGGAACTTAATCTAGTATTTTTAAATTCTAGGCATACCTCATCCTAAATAAAACACGATTTGAAAAGACCCCTTACAAGTGACTACCACTTGGCTCTCTGCTGTCTGTCTGTGCTGGCCTCTCCCCCACAGGGACTCCTGGTTTGGCAGGCCCTGTGTCTGTCCCAGTGCCCTCTGCCCTCCTCTGTCCTCTGTCAGGGCTATTCCCAATCCTGCCTGCCGTGCCGTTCCTTTTCCTGGCCATCCGTCAACCCGCTCAGTCAGTTTCTTTAGTTCTTGCTTTTTCTCTGTGGACATCTCCTGGCTGCCTCTCCTTTTTCATTACCCACAGGCAGGCTGGGTGTGTGTGTGTGTGTGTGTGTGTGTCCTCTGTCCTGCTGCCTCTCAGAGTTTTATTTTGAACTTCATACTTATCCACCATCATGACTGCAAGTCCACACACATCCTCCTGTAAAGTTCCATTGAATTCTGTGTCCCCCACCCCCATCTTAGCATGGTGCTTGGCTGGGGAGGTGGGCAGTGTGAGCCCTGAGGTGTGTGTGACTGTCGCCTGCTCCAGGGACACAAAGCAGTCTGGTTTGATGGAAGATTTGTGCTGGCAAATACAATTGAGCACTTTTGGCAAGGTTGGTGCTGGGAGCTCTGAGATGCCAGACCGAGCAGATTCAGTAAGTAAATATTGAATGAAGTGTTCAGCCTCCTTGCTTCCTTCCAGTCTCTGCCCGGCTCTCTTTTCCCCACCGGCTGACTGGCCATCTGACCGGTCCTTCACTGTGGTCTTCTCTGCGCCGACTCCTCCCCTGTCCTAACGGCCCTGTCTTCTCTGTGTCAGGGTCAGCATAGCTGACTTCCTCACATTCATGCTGACTGTCTTCCTGGTTGGAATGTAAACTCCTCAGACAGGGACCACCTTGTTCCCCAGCAACTTCTAAACACCTGCAACCATGCCTGACACAGAGCCAATGCTTAGTCACAGTTCTTGAGACAGTAAGCCTGAAATGAGTGAATTTCAATATCCTGCCTGGACTTGGCAAAGAGAGTTCAAAATTATCCAAGTGTGAACCTGCTAATATCACCGCCACTGTTTAGATGCAGCCTGAGGCCAGGTACTGGCACAGAGGGGAGGGGACAGAAGCTGTTTGGCTAAGGTGTTTGTTTGTTTGTTTTGCCTTAAAAGCCAACCGGGAGCAAAGTTCTAAATATCTGCATGTGAGTTTATTCCTTGCCCAGGAAAATGTTGTTTTGTGCAGTGACTAGTGCTCATGTTTTAATGATCTCTCCTCTGCTTTCTCCACAGACCTTTGTAGTATTAAACAGAGGGAAAACGCTCTTCAGGTTCAGTGCCACGCCCGCCTTGTACATTCTCAGTCCCTTTAACCTCATACGAAGAATAGCTATTAAAATTTTGATACATTCATATCCTTTTCTGCTGGGAGGCGTGCTGCAGGGCTGTAAGCGTCCCAGGTGTGGAGCTGTGCTGTGTCCCCTCTCCCCAGGAGCCCGAGGGTTAGAAGTCCAGGAGGTGCTTCTGCAGACTTGTTCTTAAAAACACGGCGGAAGTCTAGAACTTCGTTGGTGTCGTTGTGAGGGGCAAATTAAGATGTTTTAACCTGGGACTGGATTCTTGGCTTTTTAATACTTTCATTCCATGATACATTTAACTTGTTAATGTATTCATATGTGATATAAAAACATTTTGCAAACTACATCTTGAATCACAAATAGCAGAATGAACACTTCAGGGTTGTGTTTGCTTGTTTGTTTGCTTGAGAAGGAGCTTACAAAGTACTTGGTATTTCTCAGATGAAACCAAGTCCCTGGCACAGAGAGTCAGACACAGACTGGATAAACAGGGATATTTTCTGAGGTTTGCCGTCCACTTAAGTAGGAAAGTGCCAACCTTCATGTCCTATGACTATAGAGCATGTGACAATGGCAGATCTGATGATTAGTGGCTGGGAACTGCGGGAGCGACCGGGCTTCTTTCAGCAGCGCTTGGTCCCATTCATCAGCGGGTGTGGCTCCAGGGGGGGCCACAGAAGCCAGCAGGTGCAGCTCCACCGTGTGGAACTCGCTTCTGGAATCTACAGTTTGAGAGTGCCTAGTTGTGAGGTCGGGAGCTTTGTAAGGAATAGAGTTTACAGCAGACTGTGTCTGTCCTGGGACCGGAGGTGGAATGTCTCTGTGTCAAGAAGTCCTAGAGGCTCTGTTATTTCCCACCCCCAAGGTCACCCCAGCTGCAGAGGAGAGAAAGAGTTCACCTGGCAGAAGCATCGCTTCTTCAGCGCTCCTAGTGAGATCAGGATGGGGAGAGACGTTGCCGGGGAAGTGAGTTTCCGGACAGTGAGCTGCCCCGGTGCAGTTTGAGCAACTCCCGCTGGCTTTAAGACCAGTTTGTTTCTCTCAATAGACAAGAGCAGAAAGGGCTGAGAAGGATCCTGGACAGCCAGACCACTCCACAATGATCACACTGACTCACCCTCTTACCCGCCTCAGGACTGCTGGGGTGCAGGGACCCAACAGGCAGCACTGGTTTTCAGGGAGGACACAGCCAGTGCACCTTGGCTGGACCGTGGCTCATGGAGATACACAGCCTGGTGGAAGACCCCGGAGGAAAGTGAAGCATCAATTGCGTGTGATTTCAGATAACTAATTAAGCAAGAAAATTAACGAAACGTGAATACTGGGCAAGGAGTAGGGAGTGGATTTGCTCTCACCTGGTAGCCTTGGGGTCATGAGTCACTTGTGGCTACTGTTCACATGCTTTAAGTATTTAAAATGTTTCTCCATGGTCAGCATGGAAAGAGGCAAGTGTATCCAAAAGCAGTGGGCATCGACAGTCCTGCAGGCAGGGGACCTTCTGACTGTCCAGCCCCGCTACCGGTCAGGTGGGGTGTCCAGGGCTTTTCTTGTGGTGATTTAGGTGGCCAGCTTCCCCGAAGCTCTGAGTGTTCTCCCTTTCTTTTCTGGTCAGTATCTGGCAGCCTGTTGCCTTCGGGTGTGTTTTCTGGGTTGGGCCAGACTTTGTTAACCCCTTAACTCCTGCCCACAGTGTTCAGCATGATCATCATGTGCACTATCCTGACCAACTGTGTTTTCATGACCTTCAGCAACCCCCCTGACTGGTCCAAAAATGTGGAGTAAGTGGCAGTTTCTTCCAAGACTCATGCCCAGAGAAAGAGTGACTGCCTGGGCAGTGGTGGGGCAGGCTGTTGAGGGTAGTGTGGATCTAGGCGGTGACCCGAGAAGTGGGCTCTTGAAAGCCAGTCCTTGCTGAGGGCCTACCGGCCCCTTGCTGGGAGGGCCTCCGCCATCCTGTGTCCTCCTTCCCCTGAGGCTGAGAGAGCCCTGGGGGCCTCCTTGCCTGTTCAGGAGCCATCCTGGTGTGTTCTGGAGCACCAGTTGGGCCCTGGCGTGGCATCCCAGTTGCTGCGGGCGTGTTGGTGGGCCTCAGAGTGCCCCCTCCCTCCACTGCCATGTGTCCTCTCTATCCTGTGTGTGGTGAAGCTGTGCCCTATGCAAGTACCACCTTAAAGGGCTCTTTGACCGTTTCCGTCGGGAATGACCTCGGCTGTCCGTATCCCTGACAGGTACACATTCACAGGGATTTACACATTTGAATCACTAGTGAAAATCATCGCAAGAGGTTTCTGCATAGACGGCTTCACCTTCTTACGAGACCCATGGAACTGGCTAGACTTCAGTGTCATCATGATGGCGTGAGTTCCTTGCTTATTTTACTGTTTTCTGGATGTGACTGTGTGTGTGTGTGTGTGTGTGTGTGTGTGTGTGTGATGAATGGGCTTGGGTGATGGTGCAAGTAAATGTGAGTTTGTGGAGGATTTTTTTTTCTTTTTTCATTTTTGAGGTAGGGTCCAAAGTTGCCCTTACTATATAGCCAAGGCTGTCTTGAAGTCCTGATCTCACTACCTCTCCTTCCAAGTGTGGGGGTTACAAGCTTGTACCATGACACTTGGCTGCAGAATGGACAAGTCTTGGGTAACTGCATCTGACCCATGGCTCTTGACCAAGGTTGATGTTTGCAAGGCCTTCTGCCTCCATGTGGGGGAAGTGAAGGCATGCTGTGTAGCGGCAGGACTGTGTGCAGCGGCTTCTCGTGACACGCCCCTCATTTTATTCCTTTCTGTGCCACAGGGGGGCCTCTGTGAAGGCACCAAATATTTTCGGTGTGAACTTTTGGCTTAAAATGTGCTTGAGACTTTGACTCAAGACAGAAGCCCAAGTGTGCAGACTGGCAGGTCCAGAAAAGTTACTGGCCAGAGTTCCCAGAATTCCTGCTGGGCTGCAGTTCTGCACAGGTGTGCTCAGTGCACCTGGCAGTTCCTTTTGTTCCAGTTACAAAATGTGTCCATTTGAGGATGTTAGCGGCTGACGGCTGTAGTGTTTTTATTTTTGTGTTAAGAAAGCATTTTAAGGGGAGACACAGAACGGGTATAGGTGTATGTATAAAGATGTGTGACAGGAAGAAAGCATTTGCGAGTGTGGGCCTGAGCATCAGGAGGAAGAAATGGGAGTGAGTGGTGTGCACCAGGTGTCTGAAAACAAAAGCGACTCTCAGCTCTGTGACGACAGTCTCTGCTCTCTAACACTGTGGAGTGTACATTGGTGTGCATTTGAAATCTGTGTCCTTGCTAGACACAGGGCTGGTGATAGCTCAATTTTTGCTCCGATCTCATGAGCTGGATTTTTTTTTTCCTGAGCCTTGGTTTTGTCTGTCACAGGATAAAACTTCCTCCTCAGACATGGCTGCAAAACGCTCATGCGACTGCCACAGAGGTCGACTCTGCCATGCAGGCTTTTTGGCCACGGTCAGCCAGGGCCACTTTAGCGTGAACTTTTTGTGAGGCTCTTGCCATGAAAAAGACTGTTTCTGTTTCTGAGGTTCACTAAACTGACACCTCCCAGCTTTCCCTCTTGCTGAGCTGAGAGGAAAGTCACTCTGGTAGAATCGGAACGCCACAGCCCCACCTCGATTAAGGAGGAAGTCCCCAAACATCCTGAGTTGTCAGTCCTTTAGAATATAATTCTGAATTCTTTTCGCCCATTAAAAAAATGTGTCCTTAAATATTTGTATTTTGAAACTTTTCTTTTTCAAGGAGACAAAATAAAAACATAACTTGTATGTAAGACCTTTCACCTCCCCCACCCCACCTCCGCCGGCCACCTACCCCCACCCACCACCCACCCCCGTCAAGGCCTCTGCTGGTGACCTCTTTACAAGTTAACTCTGGTTTGGTCCTGCAGGCATATAGCAGAGTTTGTAAGTCTAGGCAATGTTTCAGCTCTGCGCACACTCAGGGTGCTGCGGGCTTTGAAAACCATTTCAGTAATCCCAGGTAAGACGATCCGGGCTTGGCGTCAGGGCTTGGTTAGTCCCTGATGTGACATATTGTATTTTTTGTTTTGTTGTGGTTTTGGTGTTTTTCCCTCTTGGTGTTTGTGTTGTATCCCTGTTTGTTATTTGTGTCTGTGTATGACCTTCCTTACTGCAGATATGTGACAGAATTTGTGGACCTGGGCAATGTCTCAGCGCTGAGAACATTCAGGGTTCTCCGAGCTTTGAAAACGATCTCTGTAATTCCAGGTGAGCAAATGTGTACACAGACTGGTTTTCCCACTCCTGTTTCCTTCCATTCCTTCTGTCTGCCATTGGGAGCTGGTATCAGCATGCGTGAGATGGCCTTGTTGCGCTCTGCATGCTTTCGCTGAGAAATATTCTCTGGAATGGCCCCATGGTCCTTAGGCAGACTTCTCTGACCAATGTTTGCTGGGCATGCAACCCTCATCCCATGCATCTGAAACAGAGCACACGCTCACAAACCCTTCGGGCCTTACCGAATCTGAGGAGAGGTGCAATGGAGCAAGCCGTGTCTTTGTATATGAGTCATTTGAATCAGGGCCTCATGGAATTACAGGGACTTTAATCTCCAATGTCATCCCATTGCTTGTGATTCCCGACTTCCTGTATTATGGTCTGCCAATAGCATGTTATCCAAAGACTTGTGCGCCCACGGGTACCCTGCTAATATAATCATTCAATCAAGAATGAGTCTACTCAGCAGGTTTACCTGGTCTACCCAGACAGTTAAAACTTAAGTCTTGGAGTCAGTAAGGCAAAAATGAACAGTTACTGTCTCATATTCTACAATTGTCTGCCTCAGGACATTGAGGCTGGGTAGATGTCTACTGTGAGTAGGCTCAGGGATCACTCTCGGTGTAAATCTCTCTGAAAGTGTGCACAGGTGCTGATGTAAAGCCAAAGGTAAGATATAAACAGAAAGCCGAGAAACTCAAATGGACAAAGGGAACGAGAAGGAGGGCTGAGAAGCGGTTGAGTAACAACCTTTCACTCTCGCCTGGTCAAGCTAGCCCAAGGGTTCTAAACCCCTTGAAGCTTTTTGGTCCCCTTGAGGCCCAGATGAAACTTCCCAGGGACCCCTACCTCCCGCCACCCACCCATGCACCCTGGGTTAAGAGTCTGTAATTTAAATCATCACACCCGGGCAATAACCTTTCCAAGAATGAGGCTTGAAATCTAGAAGGAAAGACAGGCTTCAGGTTAAGGCTGATGATAGTGCTCTCTGGCCTTCAGCTGGGGTCAGGGAACAAAGGGAGACTCCCCTGGAGTCCAGGTCTCCACCAAGTGCTCTGAAAACAAGGCACTGGGCGCCATGTTCTGAGCGCGTGGTCCATCCACGATGGCTGATTTCAGAAGCACTTTGTTTTCCTCTGGCCAGCCTCCTGCCAGTGTACCTGGCTGGGGAAGCATGGAGACAGAGTTGTCAAGAGGTTGGGGTCACCCAGGATCCTGAAGGGGGATGACCCCCCAGGCGGCCTTGTTCTGTGGCAGCTAGACCACCAGAGCTTTCTTTCTCTTTCCCTTTCTCCTCCTCTGGCCCCTTTAACATGGTCCCAGGTTTCCTGTTCCTTTCACCAGCACACTCTGCAAGGCATCTGTCCCTCTATGCTCTTGTGATCTCAAAACTCCTCTTCCAGAATTAAATCGGAGAGCTGTGTTCTCTTCATTAACTGGGGCAGCAATGCTATCCCCAGCCTGGCTCATCAAGGCTGTTTTCGTCTCTGCTGTAGGGTTCACTTCAAAGCGGAGCATTTCTGCAAAGTAATTCATGTCAGAATTAATACTCTCCTGTGTGTGTGTGTGTGTGTGTGTGTGTGTGTGTGTTCACTTGAGGGCATGCATGAGTGAGAACCTGTGTGCCTGGGTTTAGTGTAAATATGTAGTGTCTACAACACAGTGCCTGACCCACAACAGTGCTGCACAAACGATTGTACTAGAAGCACTTACCGTAAAAGCCCAACAAAAGCTTCCTGTCGAGACTTAGACATGAGCTTCCACGTCTGAGGCAGGTCCTCAGATTCCTCCTTCTGTGGGTACCAGGTAGAGCTTCGGGAGTGTAGCTGCTGTGGGAACTAACCTTAAGGCTAGCAACAGATAACTGTCCAGAAGCAGCTTTGAGCTTTGCGACTTTGAGCTCCAGCTTGCCGTTCCTACTGTTTAGTGCTACAGAGAGAAGTGCAGCGGCTGGTGTGCGGTGTTGGGTTCTGAGCTTGTCTGTCATTCCCCAGAGGACCACTGGCCTATTCCTACCTGCAAGTTACCTTTGTTTCTTCTAACGTAGGGCTGCGTGTGCACTATTGGATCAGGATCTTGCTTAAACTCAGTGGTGCTTTGATTCTAGGCTGTGGAGCTGGGACACAGTAGTTCCCGGTAAGACCTAAAACCAGGAATGCAAGTTCGGAAGGACTTTTGCTCCCCACTCCTGCCTGCAGTTCGGATCTTGACCTTTTCCTGAAGCCACCAGGACTGGAGGGAGGAAGCACTAGGGCATTCTTCACTTTTCTGGCTGTTATGAGAAGCTTTGCTTTGTCTCACGGGCTGGAGGAGCACAGTCCCTAATGGTCAGGAAGGCGTGGCAACAGGGCCGAGAGGTCAAGCCGGGCCCACAGCCAGCAAACATGCTGCACCCTCCATCTTTCCCTTTTATACTTGGTGCAGGGCGTTAGCCTGTGGGCCAGAGCCACCTCCGTGAACCTGCCCGGACACCCTCACAGACACTCAGAAGTGTATCTCTGACACGATCCTGTCAAGTTGACAATCCAGACTGGCTGCCTCAAAGTGCAGCCACGGGGGTGACATGGCACCTCACAGCTGTCTGCGCCTCAGCTGCCTTTGTGAGAAACGCTTTCAGAGAGCATTCACCCATCCACCCCCCGACAGGGCCAGTGTTTGCTTTCTTTATTTTTGTTTTGCGTTTTGCATTTTGGTAGCTGTTTTGGATATGTAGGTCAGCCAGGACTCTGTTAGGTTATGTCAACCTTCCATATAAGAAATGCTCTGTCCGAGACCCTGCACAGCACTTTCAAGAGACCAAACTCTCATCCTGACCCTTCTTATTTGGTGGCTCAAGACCAGGATACGGGCCGCTGTGGCTTCCTTTTTGCCGAGAGTTGTTCACGGTCTCTGGGCCAGAATGGGTGAGGCTCAACTTGACGTTCATGTCTTAAACTTTTGTTTTCACTTCTTACTCATCGGGGGCCTAGGAAGAAATGACTCCCTTGGAAGTGTTACCTTCTGCCTGCCACAGAAACAGTTTCTCCTGGAGAGAAACTCTCCAGCCTGAGAGGGGCTGGAACCAGGAGAGCTGCAGCTGTGGGTCCTTCCATTTCTGTCTGTGACGGGCTCCCCGCACCCCTGCTCTAACGCCATCTTGCTCTCTTCAGAGTTGGGACTTTTCATTACTTTACTGTTGGATATGCCATTTCTGTTCATTCCTCCCCGGTGAGATCAGGCAGGAAACAGAAAAGGGAAGTAGTGTTTCCTTTCTGCCCGATTTTCAGTGTTTCCTGTAAGCGTGTACAACGTGGCGGTGGCAGAAGGCAGGAAGACTACGCTCACTGATGGTTTCTTTTCATTTACTTGGTTTTGTGTTTTTGTTTGTTTCTATTTTGGGACAGGGTCACTTTATGTGGCTATCTATACTGGAACTCACACTGTAGCCCATGCTGGCCTCAACTCAGAAATCCCCCTGCCTCTGTTTCCTGAGTGCTGGGACTAAAGGTGTGCACCACCACCACCAACAGAGTGATAGTTTATTTTTAAATAGTCAAGGTTTAAAATCTTGTTGCTTTTGTGCTTCTCTTCCTTCTACATTGATTATTAAGGAAAAAGAACCAAAATGTAATAGTGGTCCTAAGTAGAAAAGGAGCAAGAGAGCGGCATTTGCAAGAGGAGAGTGGAGGAGGTCTGCTCTACCCGGCGCTCGCTGGCCTGGGGGCCCAGGAGTGCTCCTCTCTCCCAGGCTGAGAACGGCGCCTGCCTGCTGCCTAGAGCAATGCTAGGACAAATCCTGTGGCTCACGTTGCTTCAGCCCAGTTACACTTTCCAAGCTGAGTGACGGGCAGGAGTGTGAGTCAACTTTATTTGTGATTGGGCCATGACAGCAGCAGACTGTGTCCAACACGCATGGCCAATCTCCTGAACATAGCACACAGGACGGCTCTGTTCATGTGTTTAAGGGATTTCTGGGGATTGCATAAGGCAACAGGAGGATCAAAGGTGCCTTTGGACAGAGTGGAGTAGAACGCTTCCGCGACAGCTCCTCCCGCCTCTGAAAATCCCCTAAATTCCTGGCCCCTCTTCGGTTGCTGGCCTTCATACCTTGGGTCCCACTGTCCTTTCCAGGTCTGCAATAAACATTTGAACTCTGTTCAGGCACGTGCCAGCGATGGTCAACGTTAGCCCCTCAGGAGTGCTGTCCGTCCAACTGGCCCCCACGTGGCTTCTGTCGCAGGTTCTGTTGTGTAGGAGTTGTTTGAAAGCGGATTCTGCTCTGTTCTGAGTAATTGGTTTTCAGTGAGTGTCCTGCTGGTTCTGACATGTGGTGTGAGCAATGCAGTGTCTCTTGACAGCCAGAGCAGTGCTGGTGTGCACATTCCACCAGGAGGCCGTGCCTCTCCTGACCCGTGCTGCTGGTGGCCGGTGTGTTTGCTCCGTGAGCGACCGCCTCAGGCCGACGTAGAGCTGGACCGTAGGAGCCTCATTGGTGAGCTCGCTACATCATTACAATACTGTTGACACCTCAGCAGACCCGCTGGCTCTGTTATCAGCCCCAGGAAGGAGGACCGGATCCAGTGCTGCTCTGTAACGTGTCCCCTGCACGTCTGGTACAGCACGCATTCCTCTCCCTGGGTGCCCTTCTCATTTTCTTTTGGGTCTGGATGAGAATCCTTGCTCGATGCCTGCTGTTTGTGCAGTTTGGCAACAGCTCTTGCCTAATTAAGATTTCTTTCCCTGAACCCCTGTGCGGTACAGGCAGTCGAAATGTCATTTCCAGCCAAGTTTATGCTTTAAACTCTTTAAGCTGAACAAACTCACCAGCAAGGCCTCTAAGCCTCAGATGTCAGCACACTTGAGAAAAGGGTTTTTTTTTTTAGCTTTGTGGACTCGTGTTTCCAGCTTCCTTCAGCTGTGACGTCGGGCTGCTGCAGAAGGGGGAGTACCTGTGTGAAGTGAGCGTGTGGAGATGCGGGCCCATCTCTAGGTAGTGAGCCAGGCCTAGGACTGGAGTGCTCCTGGAAAGCCTCCTCCCTGCCTCTCTGAGGCCTGAAGCTCCTGGAGACCCAGTGTTCTCTGTCTCCATCACCCTCTCTCCATGTGTCTGTCTCCGTTCTTTCTTCCAACATAAATGCCTTTACTTTTCAAGCACCTCTTAAAGTGACACAGTGTGGCTGCCGCCAACGCTCAGGTTTAAATGTTCATATTTCTGCCGCATGGTCAGATCACTGCCTCTTGTCCTACTCTAGATTCTTATAGGAAGGGACCTGCATTTAGGTCAGGTGTCCACTCTGACATCTGCAACTACCTAGAGAGAGTCACCTTGTACAAACAAAGCTGCTGGAAGCACACCCTCGGGGCCAGGGGCCAGTTAGAGCTCGTGGCCTAGAATTCCTTGTTGTACACACTTGGAACCCAAAGACTTCCCACCCTGGAAAACCAGGTCAGACTCATGGTAGAATTACATGATTTACTGAGTGATTCATAGCTTAGGTCCCCAAACTTGAATTACTGGTCCAGTGTAGACCTGTTCCAACCCACTCAAAATATGAGGAATTTCCATTTTCTGGAAGTGCTATGGAGCTCAGTTGCATAACTTTGGGACGTTTCTTCATGTACCTAGCTGTGTGCTCACATGCTGTGGGCCTGAAAGATCGTTTGACATCTCAGTTCCTGAAGCTCTGCCCTTTTGCTAGAGACTGAGAGCACACTGTTGAACTTCTACATTGCTGCCCACCACCACGCACATCCCCTGAAAGAGAGCTGAGGCCCTGAAAAGGGACCTTACATTGTTCTGAGCCACAGTGGGCACCAATAGTGACTGAAGTTTCCAGCGCCCTGTCTGCCTCTCCTGCACAACCCTACAGGAGAAGGGAGTCTGAGCAGGAAGTCGTGTCTCTTATAGGATGCCACTGTGTTGGGTGGTTTCTCCTCCCATCCCTATAGCTCCTTGGAAATAATTACTCATGATACTCAACCATTATTTTACAGATGACTAGGCCATATAGCTAGGCTCTTCTCTCATAGCTCATAACTTAAAATAACACATTATTCTAGTCTATATTCGGCCATATAGCTGGTTACCTAAGCTCAGGCATCCTGTGTCCATCCTCCTCACATCTTGGTGGCTGAATCTTATGAGTCTCTCTCTATCCCAGAATCCCTTCTCCCTACCGGAAGTCCCACCACTATTTCCTGCCTAAGCTATAGGCCATAGGTTTTTTTTTTAATTGACAAATGTTGCTTCTATACAACACACAAAAGATTCCTTCTAAAATTTCCCTTTTCAGTCCAATAAAGGCTCTTTTTCTTTTATAACAAACTAACACACAATAATGACAATTATGAAAACTATTAGGTAAGATTTATATTTACAATGTCCCATCCATGTGCATTTGGCAAACTAAGAAAATATTCTATTCCGTATCCTATCTTGGTATATTCAGACTTCTGTACCTAACCCATTTTCTATCCTACTAATATTACCAATCTAAAAACATCTTCTTAAATCTTAAAAGAAAAACCTAAGCTTAATTGTAAGACTATAACTATCTAGTCTTCAAGCCCATCGGAAACTTGAGAAGGAAATACATATCAAGTAGGTGTGTGGGGATACAGGCAAACAGCTGCATCTCTAGTCCCAAAATAGAGACTTGACAGACAGCTGGCTACCTGGACAGTCATCCAAAATTCCTCTGTAACATTGGAGCCTCAGTCATCAGCCTTCTGGCCCAGCAGACATACTGTGAGGCAGGAACTCTAAAGGACTTGCTTCCCCTGTCTTGGCAGAGCTTGGCAGTCGACTTCCCCGCATTCAAGCTTTGCTTATATTGGACATCATTCTGTCTGTGGTTAAGTAGGGACACTTCTTTGCCCAGTGGCCTTGCCACATTTGAAACCATCTCCTCATGGAGATTTTTTGCCAGTCATCTGTCTCATTGCCAGAAAAGCCTTAAAATAATAAAAAAAAATCTTTTAATGCCATATACTGTAGGTCTCTGAGGTTTTTGAAGACCATCTATCTATACATATACATTTACACAATGTTTAATCATTATCTATAGTATATCTGAATAGGTAAACATTGCTTGTTTCTAGCTATTCACTATCAATTTAACTTAGGATATATGTTTTGTGATAAGCTAGACCACTGATGACATGACCGTTAGTTTGATTGACTAACTAGTAACTTGCATTACTTAATTATCCGAAACAGTTTGTAATAGCATTTTAAAAGGACTGGAAGTAAACCTTGTATTTTTAAATGACTTGCAAAGGTCCAGTACCTTAGAAATATCTATATATATGTGTATCAAAATAACTTAAAATTTGTATCAAGATATAATAATCCATACCAATGTATCAAATATAACCTTAATTCTGTATCAATATATGATAATCTATACCAGTGTATCAAATATAACCTTAATTCTATACCAATATACCAATGTATAAAAAATGTATCAAATCTATATACCACTGTATCAAAAATGATTGACAGGTGTTGCCTCCACACAATACTCAAGAGATTCCTTCTACATGTGCCCCTGGAACTTGGCAGGTTCTCTTCCCCTTGAGACTACAGCCTCCAGGGAAGGCCACACTGTCAGAAGGCTCAGGCCTCTGTACACTTTTCCCCTTAGGCACCTTTCTGGTTATTGGTTAAAAAGGAGAGAGGGAGATTTCTATTCTTTATTCTGAGCAGAAATTTATTAACTGACAGTTTTGTGCCAGGCCCTAGACTAGGCATAACATCCATTACCACTGTTGGGCTCAGGAAGAATATTCTTGAAGCATTTTAGATAGTTGCTCGCAAAACACGGGCAGAAAAACATGTCCAAACAGCCATTTTGGATGTGGCCATCAGTGAGTAATCAGTGAGTAGGGTTAGCCCTGAACAGTGGCATTATCCCAACCCCCTTGAGGGGGCACTAAATGTTAAATAATGATGTGTGACACTTGCACTGTGTCATGTCCTGCATTAAATGTTTTTTTTAAATATTATTTTACTTAAATGTCATGACAGTTCAATGAGATCAGTATTGCAGATCTTTCTAGACGAATAAGCTGGGGCTCAGACAGTGACTGACCATATTCACTGTGCACCCAGTTCTCTTCAGTTTGCTGTATGAAACCTGCCCAACCCTCACGGCAGCCTGGCAGCCAGCTGTGTTGCCTGTTTACTGATTCATTTGTGGTGGTGCTAGGGCCTTGCCTGTGCTGGGCTAATGCTCTGGCATCTGCCACAGCCTCTTCCTCTTCTTCATTTAAAGGTAGACATGCCCAGATCCTAGAGCGTTTGTTGTAGCATCCTGGTGATGCGTCTAAGTAGCACACCTTGTCAGGCTGAGTGACTTCCACACGGCTGTGGCAGCCACGCCCACGTTAGCCTTCCCTGGAATACCAGAAGTTGGTCGAGGCTGAGCTTCTCCCTGAGGCCTGTGTGTCAAGGCTCAGGGTCTCCTCTTGCTCATCTGTCCCCTGCAGGGGAGCTGGTGTTTTGTGGCCTGTCCTGTGAGAGGCTGCTGCTGAGCATGCTGAGGACCGCCGCCCACGCACTCTCGACTCAAGCAGCAGAGCCCCACAGTCATGTTTTATCTGTGTTCCTGTCGCTGGCATCTCCCTATGCAATGGTTTAAATCTGAACCCACTGTCTCGCATTTTAAACCTGAGATTGGAACTGGTAAAACATAACTCCTTGGGAGAGTGGATGCCTGGCATGCATGAAGCTTTGAATCCAATTCCCACAACCAACCTCAAAACTATAAAATAAAATCTCCCCTGAATTAATGAGTTACCACATAGGACACAAGGAAGGTCACTGTGGCAAGCACAGCATGTTTTTACATGGCAAGGCAAACTGTAAAGGCTGCTGTGATGGCAATCTTTTCAGTGCATGACATTTCCGCAGCTCTTTGGAAACTCTTGCTTCTCTTATTGGCTTTTAAGCCATCCAGTAGGCCCCTTTCCAGCGTGGAAGCCTCCTTAATCCCTGACCATGTTTTATTTGTTTACTCAACAAATATTTATTGTGAGTTAAATGTTATAGGCTGAAGACAAAACAGACAAAAAGTGAATTATAGCCATGAGAAATGCTACAGGGAAAAACAGAGGGCTCTGCTAAAGCAGCAGCATTGGAAGGAGAGGGAGGGGTCAGGAAGCGGAGAGAGCTTCTCAGGACGGTGCTGTCGCTAACAGAAGGGGAAGGGGCAGATCGGTGGGGAGAGTAGGGGACAGAATGGAGCATCCAGGAGGAAGAGCAGCATATGTGAGTCCCTGGGGAGACAGAGCCACTGTGCTGGCAGAAGCAGCTTCTCCTGGTTCTTCTGCAAAGGATTATTGACTGACTTAGAGACGGCCGCTTCTGCCTACTCGTTATTATTCTGTGCGCAAAGCTGCAGTGGCTGCATTTGAAGGGGGGCACTCGGGGAACGTGGGGGGTTGTGCATTGACTCTGTCTCTTCAGGGCTGAAGACAATCGTGGGCGCCCTCATCCAGTCTGTGAAGAAGCTGTCGGACGTGATGATCCTGACTGTGTTCTGCCTGAGCGTGTTCGCGCTCATCGGCCTGCAGCTCTTCATGGGGAACCTCCGGAACAAGTGTGTGGTGTGGCCCATCAACTTCAACGAGAGCTATCTGGAGAACGGCACCAGGGGCTTTGACTGGGAGGAGTACATCAACAACAAAAGTAGGTGTCCCTCTGTGGCGAGCAGAGAGTGGCCCAGCCTGGCCAGAGGGCACCTGGGAAGCCATTCTCTTGTCTCCAGTGCAGGATTGTGCCGGAGCTCTCAGCCCTTCATTACTATTTTCATCTTATTTGATTTTATTTTGCGATAGGGTTTGTCTGATAGTTCTGTCTGTCCTTGAACTCACAATGCAGACCAGGCTGGCCTTCAACTCTGCCTCCCAAGTGCTGGTGTGCACCACTATGCCTGACTAAGCCTGAGCTCCTGAAAGCCAAGTGAACGATTATAACATCTTCGCATCCCTAAACTTCTGCTCTAAAATTCATGCCTAGAATCTCCATGAAATGCTCTTCAGTGTTAGCAGAAGATCTTGTCCAGGGAGTCGGATGATCTCTAAGACACCATTTGACTGTATCACAGTTAAGGAGTTTTAATAACTTCATTTGAGGAATCAGCCACCGGAGTCTGGCACTGAGGAGAATTTGGTGCAATGGTGCTTCTATTAACAACAAAAGATCGCCACTAATCACTCGAGAAATAAAATCAATTACGTAGCCACAAGAAAGCGTTGCAAAGGAGATCTCAGGGACAGGGCCTTCGGGTTTAACGCAGGGCATGCTGACTAACAGCTGGTGAGGAGTTTTAGAACATTGTGATAAAAATATTGCAAAGATAAAAGGGCATAGTTGTACAAAGGGACGAAGAGCTCAGAAACTTATCACAGACCAACATCATCCAGCCTGTGGGTCTCAACACCTGGGGGGCGAGGATCAGGTACCCTGCATATCAGATGCTCACATCATGGTTTATAACAGCAGGATGACAGTTATGAAGAGCCAAATGATTTTATGGTTGGGGCCCCACAACCTGAGGTGTCGCATGCATTCAGGGGCCACAGCGTGAGGAAGTCTGAGAACGACAGCTTGAGACCCCTGTTTCAAGCAGCAGAACCTGGCATGCATAGCTGAACCCCTGGGGGTCAGGCGCTTGTGAGCCCGGCATCGCCTCAAGGGCTTTAGGGTAGCTCTTAGTTTAGACGTGTACAGGAGATCGTTAATAGGAAGAATGCTCGTCAGCTTTCCACTATTGGGGAAGATTTATATGAGCTAAAATCAATAGCTGCTTCTGCCAGCAAGCTAGGGACTGTGTAACCTTATTCTCTCATTCACTGAAATCTGCCTATTCACTTCCTGCCTCTCCTGACTTTTCTAGCAAACTTTTACACGGTTCCTGGCATGCTGGAGCCCTTGCTCTGTGGGAACAGCTCAGATGCTGGGTAAGCAGCTCATCTCTCGTCCTTCTTTCTTAACGCTCCGGTCATTGATTGGATCTAGGCAGGCACGGTTCCCCCTTTCTTTGTGCTCACATACTGGGCCCCACATGTGGGTCCGATCTGTTGGTGACCGGGATTCTCTTCCTGTTTCATGTTTGACCATCCACAGCTGACATTCACCACCACTCATTTCAAACTAAAACCACAGGTACAAAAAGAACAGGGATCCTCTGTAGCCCCAGATAGCTTTCCGCCCCCTGTGTGCCCTCTGACCCTAAGTTAACACATTCAGTACAATATGGAGCAAGGACTGTGTCTTGGTGAGAGTTTAACGTTCTCACCCAAAGTGCACTAGCTCTGACATCCTGGGGGAAAGGAGAGACGCCAGCTTAAGATTTGAGTCCTGTTTCTGCTGCTTCCATCCAACCTACTCAAGTCTCCGCTTCCTCATCCACAACATAGATTTAATAAGGTATGCTCTCTTCCTCACAGGGTTCCTGAGGGGCCTGTTACCTACTATACATGAGAGTATTTTATAAGCTATGTGGGTGCTGGTGTTTCACTCAGCCCATTGGTCCCCAAGGATCTGCTGCTCTAATATTACCCCAAATAGAAATCAGGTTAAGTGCTGGATTGAAGTAGACGCT
Organism: Pachyuromys duprasi; assembly: GCA_028658305.1. Lineage (NCBI taxonomy): Eukaryota > Metazoa > Chordata > Mammalia > Rodentia > Muridae > Pachyuromys > Pachyuromys duprasi. The sequence continues at coordinate 2,316,771 of CM053752.1, read as the reverse complement.
AGAAATTATATTAAAACAGACATCAGAGAATTCCAAAGCGGGAGAAATGATGTAATCGATGTCGCTGAAATCTAAGTGCTAAAAGGACAGACAGCTAAGAAGAACCTAACGTCCAAGTGTCTGTCACTGACAAGAGCCACTGATCTGAATTAACTAAATATTCAATTACTAACTTGATGGACTTGTGCATCGATACAGATCTAGGATAGGAATAGGCACTGCTGCTTACACCTGGCACACCTGAAACCACCTGGCGAATTCCTGAAGTGCAAGACCTTGGGATCCCGGAACTTAGGTGTGCACAGGTGTGCATCCGAGCTCTTGACTACACCAGGTCGCTCGGATTTTCGGCCTTCCCCAGATGCTTGCTAGCTGTTAATTTTCTTCCTCTTTCTTTCTTCTTTCTTTCTGTCTGTCTTTCTCTCTCTCTTTCTTTCCTTTTCCTTCTTCCTTCCTCTCTCTCTCTCTGTCTTTATTTCTTTCACTTATTTTCTTCCAGTTTTGTTGTTGTCCTGGCTCTGAACCTGTCTGTTTCTTTCTTCACGGGCATGGAATAGATGTGTTTGTGTAATTTATTGTGTGTAAGGTCATGACTTGGGGGGGGGGGTCGTATTTTGAGAAGTCCTAAGCTATCTTTTTCTCACACGGCACATGCGCATGCGTATGTGTACATATAGGCATGTGCGTGTACACACACAGTGGATGTACATGTTCATGTGTGTGTTCCACCAGCAATAAAACAATAGAACATAGGGACTTGCAGCTGTTAGGTGAGCGCTGTTCTGCTGAGCTGTGTCCCCTTCCCAGTTTAAGCCTCTTTCTTTCTCCAGGCAATGCCCAGAGGGGTACCAGTGTATGAAAGCAGGAAGGAACCCCAACTACGGCTACACAAGCTTTGACACCTTCAGCTGGGCCTTCCTGGCTCTGTTTCGCCTTATGACCCAGGACTACTGGGAGAACCTGTACCAGCTGGTAAGCAATACTCTTCTTCAGTGACGTAGTCCACGTGAGGGTGCGGTGAGTTGGGGACTTCCTGTGTGCCCCACTCACAATGAGGACAGTAAGTGGGATCTGGGAATGGCACACCCCACGTTCACCAGGATGGATGGACTCGGCCAGCTCTCAGCCCTGTGTCTTGAATGTTTAGTCATGGCCAGCTGTAGAAGCACCCACCCTGATGATCTCAGGCTGGCCTGAAGAGCTGCAGTCTGCCTTCTGCAGTGCAGGGTTTCAGTGTTAGTGTACTTGTTTAGGAACTCGCAAACAAGAGTTTATGCAGGGCACCTCAGGACCCTGAAGTATGACTTAGCAGCATTTCCAGAGCTATGATACGTTTGGACTTGTTCAGAGATGTGGTCCCCATCTTGTCAGGCCACATTGATGGCATCTTGTTATCTCATAATTTCACAAGTCATAATGAGGGGATGGGTGCTGCTGATCCATAACCTTAGAAATCCCTTGACACTGGGGGCTGGAGAGATGGCTCAGTGGTTAAGAGCACTGACTGCTCTTCCAGAGGACCCAGGTTCAATTCTTCACGCCCACATGGTGGTTCACAACTGTCTGTAACTCCAAGATCTAACACTCTTACACAGACATACATGCAGGCAAACACCAATGAACATAAAAATGAAAATAAATAAATTATTTTTTAAAATCCTGTGACAAGCCATTGTTTCTCTCTGGTTAGAGCATTAAAAAGTCAATCTGCGCTTGCAAAAAAGGAGCCTCTTTAAGAGAAGCTTCTATTTCCAATTCTCAAGTCAGTTCTTACTGTTTGGAATAACAGGCACTAAATTTCATTAAGTACTTGCTAACTGAAAGAATTAAGAGGAGCCAGGTCTGTGGTTATGCTGGCACCCAGCACAGGGACAGGGAGATTGCTGGGAGTTTGAATCCAGTCTGATTTATATGGCAAGTTCCATACCAGCCATAGCTACATTTTGAGACCTTGTCTAAGATAGATAGGTAGATGATAGATAGATGGATAGATAGATAGATAGATAGATAGATAGATAGATAGATAGATAGATAGATGGATGGATGGATGGATGGATGGATGGATGGATGGATGGATGGATGGATGGATGGATAGATAGATGGATAGATAGATGGATAGATAGATGGATAGATGGATGGATAGATGGATAGATGGATAGATAGATAGTAGATAGACCGACTACTGGGAAATGGGATGGGTGCAAGGTCCCATGCAAGGATGCTCTGGCCTCCTCACTGGCTGTGGTCCCTGCTGAGGAGCTGAGCTCACACCGTGTTTCCGTCCTGCTCTGTTTGATGGAGGTAACTGAGAGGATGGCCTTTGTCTTTCAGACCTTACGAGCAGCTGGGAAAACATACATGATCTTCTTTGTCTTGGTCATCTTTGTGGGTTCTTTCTATTTGGTGAACTTGATCTTGGCTGTGGTGGCCATGGCTTACGAAGAGCAGAACCAGGCAACGCTGGAAGAAGCAGAGCAGAAAGAAGCCGAGTTCAAAGCTATGTTGGAGCAGCTCAAGAAGCAACAGGAAGAGGCGCAGGTAGGAGGGGGGTTCTGTGCTACGACCTTCTTCCCGATTCTGGTGGCTCCAGCTGACTGCCATTGCAACTGCTCTTTTATTGAATGTCTCAGCTCGGTGTTCAACTTCGGTGATGACTGGGCAGAAAAGATGAGCAGTATTTTGGTTGCTTATTGATTCAGTGCTGGGAATTGAGCACAGAGCTTTGTGCGTCCCGAGGGCTAGTGCTCCACACTGGGTGGTACCCCAAACATGGCCACTTTTGGGTTAGGAAACCACTAGGATACCCTTAACAGGGTCACTATGGCCAGAGAGTGTTATTTCTAATTTAAAAGAAAATACGGGGGGGTGGGGGAGAGAATTCAGCAAACCACAAAAGCGTGAGGATCTGAGTTTATCCCCAGAAGCCATGTGAAAAGCCAAGCATAGTGGCCCACATTGCAATCCTAGCCCTGAAAATGCAGAGACCATGGGATCCAGGGGATCCCTGGCAAGCCAGCCTAGCCTGCATGATGAGTTCCAGACTAGAGAGAGATCCTGTCCCAAAAACAATCCTAGGGTGACCTCTGGCCTCAGCCACACACACTTGTCCATAAAAGCATACATGCACGTGTGTATACACACATACACACACTTAAGGAGGTGGGAGACAGTGAGATGGCTTGGTGGATTTAAAAAAAAAAAGCTTGCCACACAAGCCTGGTGACCTGAGTTTGATCCCTAGAATGCATGCAAATATGGAATGCAAAAACCCACTTCATAAAAGTTGGGTGTGCTCCCCTGTGCCCCTGGCTATCAGTGGCTGACATGGATGGGCTCCCCCCATGTCCCTGTCTGTCAGTGGCTGATGTGCCTGACATGGGTGGGCTCCCCTGTGCCCTTCTCTGTCAGTGGCTGACGTAGCTGGCCCCAGATAATGCTCCTGACCAGGCCTGTCGCTGTGGCCCCTTCCTAGGCTGCGGCCATGGCCACCTCAGCAGGCACTGTCTCTGAAGATGCCATTGAAGAAGAAGGGGAAGATGGCGTTGGCTCTCCACGGAGCTCATCTGAACTTTCGAAGCTCAGCTCCAAGAGCGCAAAGGAACGGCGGAACCGCCGAAAGAAGAGGAAGCAGAAAGAACTGTCTGAAGGGGAGGAGAAAGGAGACCCCGAGAAGGTGTTCAAGTCAGAGTCAGAAGATGGTGTGAGAAGGAAGGGCTTCCGGCTGCCAGACAGCAGGATAGGGAGGAAATTCTCCATCATGAATCAGGTAAACTCCTTGTAGCATTGTCTTGGATAAGCCTAAAGAATCCTTCGTTTGGTCTTGCAGCTCCCAGGCTCATCCCACACCTGTCCTTCCTTCCTCCGTGGCCTCAGCAGTGCTTTGCAAACACTCCTTTAACCCTGCCCCTCCTCAGTGTCAGAGGCAGCCCCAGGGCAGTCAAAACACCTCTGGTGGCCAAGCTGCTCCATAAGGATTGTGTATCATTATTGCTAACAATAGCCATTGTGGAATAAGAATTGTGTGTGTCTGTTGCCAATAGCTGTTGGGGAAGTCTTTAGGACATCTCATCTGAGCCTGTGTGAAACCTGATATGGTGCCACATGTTGGTAATCCCAATACTCTGGTGGCTAGAGTGAGGGGATCCCAAATCCCAGGCCAACCCACAAAGCAATACCCTGTCTCAAGAAAACAACACTTTCTCAGGCTGGATGTTGCACACCTTTAATCCCAGCACCCAGGAGGCAGAGGCAGGTGGATCTCTGAATTTGAGCACAGCCCGGTTTACAGAGCAAGTTCCAGGTCAGCCCAGGCTACAGAGAGAGAGAGACCCTGCCTCAAAAGAAAAGAACGCAGGTACCTGCAGGTATGTCTCAGTGACTCAGATCACTGGCGGCTCCTGCAGAGGACCCAGGCTTGACCCCAATCTCCCACACAGCAGCCCACAACCATTTGGAACTCCAGTTCCAAAGGATCTAGTGCCCTCTTGTGGCCCCCATGGGCACCAGGCGTGCACATAGCACACAGACATAATACAGGCAAAATACCATTCACATAAAATAAATAATAAAATTTCAAAATAAATAAACACAAAGAGCAGTATGGATAAAAATAAGCACTTTTCAATGCCCACAGGCAAAGCCAGGCTTGAGAGTGGAGTACAGAAGATCAGATATGGATCACAGCCTTGGACAAAGAGGAAATGGATATTAGAAGGAAAGGACACCTTATCCTTTATTCCTCAAAATCTCAGGAAAATAGGCAAGGGTAGAATGGATGTTTGTAGACAGGAAGATGCTCCCTGACCATCCTAATTTCTTCATATCATAGAAAACGTAAAATCTCATCAAAGGGAATAAGAGGTTGAGTTGGGCATTAAAGAACACACTGGCAGTTCAGAATAGTTTAGTTAAAAAGAATGAGAGGAAATTTCCCTTGTGAGGGTAATTCTGTCTGCTAATAAGGTCCCGGTTCTCTGCATGCGCAGTGTGGACACAGCCCACCTTTCAGCTCAGTCACTGGACCCCACCGGGCACCCAGTCCTTCACCCAGAACGAGGCAGCAGAGTCTCCTCACATGTGACACTGGGTTTCTGCTGTGCGTGGCATGCCCTAGGAGCTGCCCATCTGTAAATGTCCACAGCAGGTGTTCTTCACATCTGTGAGTTGTCCCCTGGTCCCCTCCCTCCCATTCCATCCCTGCATGTGCTGCGTGTGGCCCGTGTTGAGGCCTAACGCCAGCTTTCACATGCGTGCCCGTCCTCAGACACCGAGAGCCAAGTGGAGGCTTGTAGAGACCTGGCTTCACTGCCTCCCACAGCCACGACTGCGTCGCTTTCATGTCACCCTTCTCCTGTCCTGCTCATCCAGGGCTGTGATTGCGGCTTTGCTGCAGTTCTCTCCCCGTCCATCCTAGCACCGCACTCCAGGTGGACACCTCCCTGCTCCTACGCTCGGCTGTTGAATACTCTCCGATTAATCTCTAGGCTGTTGTGAAGTCACAATGATTGCGGCCTCGCTCAGAAAATAAAACCAGGTTCTAAGATTTCCTACTTCACATGAAAGTGTTCATGTCCTCTAACTTCTCTATGTGAAAAACAAAACAAAACAAAACTGTAGGTTGCTAGCAGCCATGGCTGCCTGCCAAGCCTGGCTTAGACTTAGGCACCACGCATCACCACCTTCTTTGTCCTGGGGCTCCCTTGCATTTTCTTTGACTGTGCCCCAGCCACCCTTCCTGCCATACATACCCGAGGTTCAAGAATGTTCAGTTCTCCACAGCACGCTTTAGGTGTGCGTCTGTTTCATTTCATCTTTTTTTCCCCCAAGACAGGGTTTCCCTGGCTGTCCTGGAACTTACTGTAGACCACAATAGCCTTAAACTCAGAGCTCTTCCTGAGTGCTGGGATTAGAAGGTGTATAGTGCCATGCCCAGCTTGTCTTGATTTTCAGGGCTCGCAACAGTTTGAGGTGTGTTTTTGTTTTGTTGCGGAAGTTCTCAAATCTCTGTGATCTTAGAACATCTTTATATTTTTAAAAATGATTGAGGGGTCAGTGAGAAGACCCGGAGGATTAAGGACCTTGCTACCAAGCCCGAGCACCTGAGTTTGATTCCTGGACCAACACAAACTGATCCCACGGAGTGCATACATGCACCCAACAGCACACGCACACAAAAGTGAATGTACAAGTGAGGACCCCACACACCCTTTAAAAAAATACTTCAGTCTATCTTATTTTAAACTATGTTTAAGAAAATTTAAAGATGCTTAGTTATGTATGCATTTTAGATTTCCGCATGCTGATATGCTAAAAATCCTTTACTGTTTTGTACCAACAGTTCTTAAACCATGAATGATGGCCTCCTGCATTATTCTATGCCAAATTTTGGTTTCCCGGGCTATAGAGAGCTTCCAAATGTTGACATAAAGCATTAAAATCTTAGAAGTCTTCAAATATGGCAGAGCCGTCAACCCACAGTAGCCCTCAGACGCTTGTGAGGAAGTAAGAATAGTTAACGTAGCTATCGCTTCAGGATTATCATCAAGTGGGTTTGACCTGATTGGGAGGCAGGGTGGTTGGATATAGATGTCCTCAGATCACACATGCTACTGGAAAGGAAAATGCGAGGGAAACATGAAATAGAGTAGTTAAAAGCACCTGTCATCACATTTCCCGCAGCTAGTGGTCACAAGCCAGTGGGTGTCTATGGATTTGTGTGTGGAGGATGTAAGGTCCATCCCTTAAATCCAGAGTGCCTCGGAGCTATTCTTGAAAGGAAAACCTACAGAAGGTCATATTTCTTAAGTAGCAATGATGTGACTCTCTGAGAAGGGCTAGCAGCACCGAGTTGGCTAACAGGAATTTTGAAGATAAAAAGTAAAACCTACCCATTTCCTAAAGTTGATTAGGGTCTCAGCAGTTAGTAGAGCTATGACCCTGAGACACACAGCTATTTTATTAAATTAAATTGTCAAGTAAATGAAATGTCTTTCTTTAGGTGGTGATTAATACACAGCATGTCAGTGAAACATGATCCAGTCAGGGGGGGCCAGGACATGTGAACACGGCCAGTTTGCAGTGTGCAATCAGAATATAAGCCACTCAGCTAATTATATCTGTGATGGACAAAGCAGCCCAGCAGATATAAAGAGATTTAAAAATGTTGTTTGGCCCGTAAGGACCTTGTAGATGGTTCGAGGAGATTGACCAGCAGCTGTGAAGGGCTGTTGTCCCTGGAGAGAGGGATAAATGCTGTTCAAGTTCTGAGGAAGTAGACGGGAAGAAGCAGACAGGCTGACCACTGGGAAGGAAGAGGTTTGCATAGCTGGAGAGGAGTGGGGTAGCAGTGAAGAAGGCAAAGTGAATCCGGCTGGAGGAGGCTGAGGTCCCCCGCCTGGGGCGACTTGTGGGAGTGCACCAAAGACACTCCTGTTCTGTTCTGTTCTGTCCATCTGTCTTTCTTCGTGTATGCCACTGCACAGTTTATGAAATTTCCCTTATCCCCATAGTTGCTTTTGAGTGTTCATGTGTAACTTAACCAATCCAAAGCTACTGTCCCTAGCTATTTCCTCTGTCCACAAGCTAGTATTTCCCTGCCCCAAACCACTCTGGGGCTGAGTACCGGCGTTTAAGTTCCACGTCCACGGCCCATGCACATCCCGAATTGTTCCAGCGTTCCAGTCTTGCACTCTCTGAAGCCTGCCTCCCTGCCCTGCCTGTTCCTTCCTGAAGACGCGCTCTCGGCGTGGAGCAGCTGTCTGAGACCTCACTGTGGTGCAGCCTCTTTGTTGTTCTTGAGATAGGGTCTTGATGTTATGGCCTGGCCTGGTCACAGAGCTGTGTGATTCTCCTGCCTGAGTTCTGCGGCGACAGCATGGCCAACTCTTATCACTCTATCTTAAGACAGCATCTCCCAGGCAAACTGTGGTGAAGGACTACTTTCTGTCTTTTCTAGTTGTTCATGAATAGATCACTATTGTAAAATGTAACAACAATGGATTTCCAGAAGAAATTATCATATTCTTTGGTGTTATGACAATGTTAATTGCCATAAAATTTCCTAGTGTTCATCTGTCTTACTGTAAGCCCGCAGGCTTTGTGCCGGCAATTATCTACAGATGCTGCCATCACCACTCGGAGTTCCGGGGAAAGAATCAGTAATCCAGTGAGGGTGCCAAGCATACGTGTAAGACAAGAGTAGGGTAGAGAGGTCCTGGTTCCCTTTCCAGTCCACAACTGGAAGATGGAAGAGCTGGCCACGTGAGGGAGAGTGCAGTGCACTGAATGAGAGTCCCAGAGAGCGAGCATAAACATCCGGGGACAGGAGCTTTGTGCATGACAGCGAGATGGAAACTAGACACGCTTAAGCATAGAACCGGGAACGGCCTAACCTTTAACCCACACAGAGCTGTGGCTGAGATCCAGCCCTGGGCCCACCGCTCCCCTGTGGCTCCTCCTCCAACCCCCTTTTCTGTTCTTCCCACTTACCCCAGGTCATCCTGTGTGGCTCCTTAAGGGTGTAGATGACAGGACAATCAAAAGTAAGGGTGCCTACAAAGTTTTCTTTAATACAGGAACCTAGACTGCACCCTGAGACTTTCTGGATTCACCTCTTCCTCGTGTGTCTGTTAAGAGTGAACAGTCATAATCAAAGGTTCATGGAGAACTACCTTTGTCTATTAGATCATGTTGCAGATTCCCATAAACTGAAGGAGGTAAACCTGCAGTCTTCAGACTCTGTTACACTGTATTTGAAGTGCCCGCCATGATAAAATCCTTTTACTTTAAAATGCCAACCGTGGTGATAACAGAGCGTGGTTTTGCTTGTCCCCCTCACTGTTCTGTTAGCCAAAGCTGGCTTAGTGTGTCCTGAGGAGTACCAGCAGCCCCTCCCAAGGCCCTCAGCAGCTGGGGGCTGCGCTTGCAAGTTCACAGCACTAGATGATCAACAAAATGAAAGGAGGGTGAAGTCGTCAGCTGGCAGAGGCTTACAAGACATTGACTGGTAGTTTGCGATTGGTTTTTGACATATAACTTGGAAGGAGCTCAAAGACTTGAATGACATTATAACACAATTCTGTCCAAGATAATATTTACACGAATAAGGCTTTCCAACACTTAAAATCGATTATTAGGAGTGGGTGAGCCACACTGTGTCCTGGTGAGTAACCCTGTCGGCAAACAGGGAAGTACAAAGGGGAGAGGAGCCGTCTCAGTGAGAGGCGCCCGTAATAACTGCTTTTAAGTTAATTGCTTGTCAAATGTACACTATATGTGTGCAGTTTGATCAATTACATTCAAAAAATTATAATAAAAACTGCATCAGAGGATTTGAAAAATGTCTTAGGGACTTGTGGTCATGGAAGGAAGTTTTAAATTTTAGGGCTGCTTTTTTTGCAGAGAAGTATTCAGTGCTGCTCAATATGTATTTAAGCATAAAAATGCACTTTCAAAACGTTTTGGAGGAAATGTACAATAGAGTATGCATTGAAAGATTCTTTTTAAATGAAAAACTTGGTAAAGAGTCTTACTTCAAAATGTCAGTGCTGGTACTTATTTAATTTACAACTAACTGAACTGGGAAATATATTATTTACAACTCCTTAAACTTGTGATTTTAAAAGGTGTTGACCTTAAAGTGGAGGGGGTGCATACACGCCAGGGAGTAACAGCCTGGCTAGATCCCAGGGGAGGTCATTGCAGCCAGCCCTGAGGAGACAAGATGAACTGGAAGGGGAGGAGGTCCTCCCCCGTCGGTGGACTTGGAGGGGGCGGGGAGGAGATGAGGGAGGGATGGGGAGAGTGGGAGGGAATGAGGGAGGGGGCTACGCCTGGGATGCAAAGTACCTAACCTGTGATTGATATAAAAATAAATAAATTACATTAAAAAAAAAGTGGAGAGGATGTCTGTCACATGTCCGCTGAGTAAACAGTGGCGTTTTGTGGCGGGATTAGGGCTCCAGGCAGGCGTCCAGGGAGAGGGCATACGGTTCTCTCCCCTGCAGAGCTTTGCTTGGTGGGCTGTGGAGCCCGTCTCTGTGAGGGCCAGTAGTAAGCACGAGAACAGGGACTGCGCGCTGGGTCCATTCGGCTACTCACGTGCTTCCAGGCGTTTGGGCTGCGGGATGTGATTTAGAATAAGTGATGGACCATCTGGCTTCGCTGTGGTGTGGCCAGAGGGCTGCGGGGTGCTCGGTCTCACGCCTCCCTCTCTCTCTCCTCTCTCCCCTTCTCCCCATCCTCTCGCAGTCGCTGCTCAGCATTCCCGGCTCACCCTTCCTCTCCCGACACAACAGCAAAAGCAGCATCTTCAGCTTCCGGGGCCCGGGCAGGTTCCGGGACCCCGGCTCGGAGAACGAGTTCGCGGACGACGAGCACAGCACGGTGGAGGAGAGCGAGGGCCGGCGCGACTCGCTGTTCCTGCCCATCCGCGCGCGCGAGCGGCGCAGCAGCTACAGCGGCTACAGCGGCTACAGCCAGTGCAGCCGCTCGTCGCGCATCTTCCCTAGCCTGCGGCGCAGCGTCAAGCGCAACAGCACGGTGGACTGCAACGGCGTGGTGTCGCTCATCGGGCCCGGCTCGCACATCGGGCGGCTCCTGCCTGAGGTGAAAATAGATAAGGCAGCCACGGACAGCGTAAGGAAGTGCACGGTGGGCCAGGCTAGGCATGGCAGCCTCCGCTCCGCGGCCCCTGCCCTCCCGCTCCCGCCTCCCCTCCCCCCCCTCCTCTCCCCCCTCTTCCTCCTCCTCCTCCTCGCCCATACTTTTTCCTTACTCCTGGCTTCCTTTACTCCTCCCCTGTTTCCTGCTCTCCCTCTTCCAGGCTCCGTCTATTTTACCCCTTTCTCTTCCCCCCCCCCATTTGGGCAGATCGGGCTGCCCTTTGCCCCTCCCCGAACACACCCGCTTTGACTGCAGGATGGAATGAAAATGACCGGTTGCCCCCCCCCCCCACTGGGTGAGCCAGTCTGAAGTCGCTGCTGAGCTGCCCTCTTATCCCACCCCCGGCCCCCAGGAAAGCAGCTGGGATTTAAAGAGCTGGCCGCTTCTGTTTTATTAAGTACTTTAAAAAAAATAATTCTCTCCCCCTCTACAAGGAGGGGACGTGATTTTTTTCCCCCAAAGAGGAACGATCATGGCATGCTGCTGGGGAGGAGGCTGGGCCAGGCCAGCAAGCCAGGAGTGTTTAGAGAGCCAGGAACTGGACCAGTGACTGGAATGGGAAGGAATGGGAGGGGAAAGCCGGAGGTTGGGGCAGGGAACACACGGATGGGGGAGGAAGGAGAGAGAAGGGACGCAGAAGATAAATTTAAATGGGATCAGTTGTCGGGCTCTGGAGGAATAGCATTTAATAGCTTCAGAGAATCAGTTGTCTAAGGGCTCAGTAGCGGTTCCCTCTTTGGGCAACATTTCTTTAAATTCTAAGCTCTTTTTAAAATATTGTACCTCGGTAGCCCTAATCCTGCCCACCTCCAGCTCTTTAACATCTTCAGCATGAGCCCTTGAGGCAGCATGTCTGTCCTTCTAACACCTCAGGGCCTCTAACAGCATGGAGACAGCAGCCTTTGGGTTAGCATGGAGCATGTGTGGAGGAAAGTGGGAAATCCTGGGTGAAATAGTCTGAGTGATCTGTGTGAGGACTTTCAGCTGTTGACTTACAGATAAAAATCCAAAAGATGGGTCTGGCATAAGTAGAGGACTTTGCCACGCCCATGGCCCCTGGCTCCCTCCCCCGCACTGTACCCTGGTGGAAAGAAATGGAAAAGGAAAGAACATTTCAGAAGTGTCTGAGGTTGCCTCATCTGTCTCTGCCCTTTTGTTTAAAAGGAAGATGCTTTGTCCCTAAGAGACTTGGCTTTTCCTAAGCTGCAAATCTCCTTCCTTTTCTGTCTGTGGTGGGGCAGTTGAACGTGGTGCTGGGATCCAACCAGGGCCTTCTACAATCTAGGCCAAAGCTCTCTGTCTGGGCTACACCTCCAGACCAGCCTATGAATTATCTTTCGAAGCATTGCCCTCTGAAAACTCAGTCCTTTCCTTTCAGTTGGTTTTAATAACTTCTCTGTTTGATCAATTGGCCGTTGCCCTTCTGGAGACCAGATTGCTTAAAGTTAAGATGAGAACTAACAACAGACAGTGACTCAGGTCCTCCAACCCAGAAAGCTGGCCAAAACAAACAAAGATATCACCATTATATTACATCTTTATTTGATTTTCACTGATTCTGTATCTTGAGTACGGTTGGCTTGATACCTATGTACTTATATTCTCTGCAAAAACAGAAGAGCGGACACGAGTGGAAAGTATGGATAGGTCCTGTGGCAGTGCAGTTGGGGCAGCTCAAAAATTCAAATATTCAAAGCCAGATCAAACTTTGATATATTGGAAGTTTTACAGTTCATAGGCCAAATGATGAATCTGGCTTTTTCCTTAAGGAAAGGTCTGAGAGTTGTCCAGGAAGTGTCTGAACATCAGCTTAAGGCTTGATCAGGCTTGAGGACTGGCTTGGGTTGGGTTGAGTTGCATTTGGTTGGGTTGAATTGGGTTGGCTTGGGTTGGCTTGAGTGGCTTCCGTTGCGCTGTGTGGAGGGATTCTCCTCAGGTTCACTGAGCAGATGGGTGTGCAGTAGGGTCTCTGCTCCTCCTTGCACCGTGGCCTACAGAGCTCATCCCAGGGGTTTTGGAGGAGTCTTGGGTCTAGGACCATGTAGGCACTCAGGAGACTCTTTGAAGTAACTCTAAGTGATGGTGGTGACAGAATTGAAGAGTCCCAAGGCCAGGAAGTCAGAACTCCAACATGACAGGAAGAAGCAGTAGACAAGAGTATTGTTCTCAAGGGCTTCATATTGAGGAACAGTGTTTTATTAGAAGCCATGGCGCTTTGGTGATGGCTGGTTCTCGGTGGTGTGGGGAAGTGTGTGAGTTGTGTTCACAGGTCCTGAAGAGCAGGCTGCATCTGCTGTGCAGGGTGACATGAGAGCCACAGGAAGACAGATGTGGAGAGAACGGATGTGGAGGAGAAAGACAGCCGAGGGCAGGCTGGAGAAGTTGCCTGTGGATGAGGAGTTTTGGTTATTTTTCCATGCCTTGTGATTTTCCCATCTGTGGATCTATCGACTGCTGACCCATATTTGTGAGTGTGGTCCTGGGGTCTAACCCAGGCCGTGTACTTGCTGGGCAAGTGCTCTGTGACCGAGACACATTTCTTCCTAGCCCTTGGTTTTTGTTTGCTTGCTTGTTTTGATCCAAGTTTTTACTGTGCAGCTCTAATTGACTCTGGCTTCTCTGTGTAACCCAGCTTAGTGTTGAGCTCAGGGTTCTCTGGCCTCGCCCTCCCAAATACTGGGCCCTTAGAACTGTGCCACCCCAATCTCATTATCGATTAATGTTTGTGACCATACAATAAAGGAGGGGACTTTTGTCCTCAGAGAGAGATTTAGTAATTTGTGTTTGGATAAGTGAAGCTTGAACCAAGGTCTCCTGAGGTCCAGATCTTTCTGACAGCTAAAATATTAGTGTCTTTGCAAGGTTGGGGAAATAATCACCTTTCTTAAAAGGACATAACATATTTGTACTTTTATGTTAAACATTATAATTTGAGTTATGAAATGTAAGGTATTAATTGCTCATTTGGCAGCCTGGCCCGATAAATACCAGTGTGGCTTTAGCCTGAAATTCGGTGACTCTTACCACGAGACATGTTAAGAGCAAACTTCTCTTCACACACCCTGGACCACACTGATGCGGGAGCCTCTGGTGCTGTAGGTAGCTCCAGCTCCCATGATTAGAACATGTGTGTACTTTTGTTCTTTGAGTTCTGTTAAGAAATACAATATGTCGCCAGGCCTGGTGCATATGCCTTCATCCCAGCACTCGGGAGGCAGAGGCAGCAGATCTCTGTGAGTTCGAGGCCAGCCTGGTCTACAAATCAAGTCTAGGACTGCCAGAGCTACACAGAGAAGCCCTGCCTCAAAAACATAAGGGAAAAAATACAACATGTTGTTTAAAACAACAACAACAAAAGACTCCAGGCACATATAAGTATCAGCATCTTTTTTAAAAGTCACATCCTCATTAGTTATGTGGTTGTGATTGACTAATGGGTGGTTTTCATTTTTTTTTTCATTGTTTCAGAATTTTCATTCTTGTTTTTGCTGAGGCAGAGAGGGGATGTTTCCATGTCTTCCTCTCTGAACTGGGAAAGTAGGACCTGCTCTTTGCTCATAAACAAAGTAGGTGCCACCAGCAATCCAGAAGTCCCGATTATCTGGGAAATCTGCTGGGGCAGGCTGCAGGGGCCCAGGCCTAGTCTCCTTCGATGCTCACAGACCCTCCCTGAGAGAGGGCTGCTGCCACCGCCTTCATGTGGAGGAGACAGCATGGCTCAGGGAGCTAAGCCAGTCCCAGAGGTCACAGTAAGGAGAGTAGGTGCAAGTGCCAAGCTTGCTCTACTGGAAAGTCCCAAGTTCTCCATCTTCTCCTGAGGCTACACCATTTCTCTGTACAAAACCAAACCAAAAGTGAGGCAGCACAAGACCTTTGCCGAATGGCTATTGTGAAGGCCAGATGTGGGGTCTGTGGTGCTGAGGCTTTCACACACAGAGCCTGTGTCACCCTGTATGGTTGCCATACTCTGCTTGCTCTCTTTCAGCTGGAAGGATAGAATTGTCTGCCTGACTCAGAAAGGGTGGAAAGCTCCTTCTAAGACTCTACAGATCCTTTGAGAAAAGGAAGTTATTGTAGACTTATTCCAGAGCAGAGCCCTGCAGGAGCTAGAAATACTTGAATGGGAGATTGGTTAATGGTTGTGAACAGTTCTAAGGACGCTTTTAAAACACTATACATCTTAGTTCTCAGAAAGCGCCTGGCTGGTGGAGTTCAGTTGTGAAAGCAATTTGCAATCAGTATGAAGCTGGCGCTGCTTCGGGCAGATCTGGAGAAATGTGGGCAGAACCAGGCACCGGTAGACGTGGTAGTGCCTTTCTAACAGGGTTCCAGCTCGAGAGGCCGGATGCCAGTAGCCAAGTTCCCTGATAGACGCTGTGTTTGGGTTAAGAGAGATGGAACTAAGTTGTGCTGAGTCTTGGAGGCGTGGATTTAGGGTGTGCACGCACACACTGAACTTATAGCACTGAGCGACAATTCCTGCCTCTTTGTTTTTAGACAGGGTCTCACTGGGTAGCCCAGGCCTTGAGCTTGTAGTCTTCTTGCCTTGGCCTCCAAGTGCCGGGATTGCAGATATGTGCCACGATGCCTAACCAACCCTGCCCAAAGCTCAGTAGTCTGCCACGGTGACTCTCAGCTCCCCGCTGTAACAGTTGGCAACAGGTTCCAGCGCGGGTCACTTCCCAGGCTCCCCAGTGCCATTCTGGTTGGAACACACAGTGTAAAGCTGCTCTACCTGAGTAGATGTAGTCTGGCTGAAGACGAAACAGCCAGCATTGCTCATGGAGTGTAAAATGGGACAGCCACTTGGACAGTGGTGCTGGCCATCCCTCAGAAAGCAGCAGAGCATTGTCTTGTGACCCAGCCTTGCCGCTCCTGGGTCCAGGAGAGCTGAAAACGCAAAAATAACACAAAATAGATATGTGAGGGCTCACAGTCATTTTCCACGGTGATCAGAAAGTAGGACAGCCCAAGTGCAGCAGCTGGTAACACGTGTCCCAGCTCCACAGAAGGGGCCTCACTCATCCGCTGCGTGGATTGAGTCTCTGCGTCCACGGATGGGACTTAGAGCAGGCTAGGCGAGGCAGCCACCACGGGGCACGCATTATTACACAGCTCCATTTAATGAAAAGAGGCAGATCCATCGAGACAAATCAGACCAACGATTGGCGGAGTCCAGTGCAGTCAGGAGCGCTAACGGGTACAGTCACTGGAGACCAGTGACAGAGCTGTGTGACACTGTCAGTATGCTAAAGCCCTAAAGGAAACTTCCCGTTTTAAAATGGTTGAAATAATAGCAGAGGTAACGTGTATTTTATGTCTTGTTTTACCGGAAAAGAAGAAAGGAGAGTTAAGAACTGGCTTTTCAGCCTCGGCTTTCTGGGCCTCAGTTGGAGAGGGCCTCTCCGTCCACCCAACCTGATGTGCACTTTGACTTTGGTGGACTGGATTTCCTAGTGGAGTAAATAGTTTGACCCCCATCTGTGTACAGTGATGTTTTGGGGACATCACTAGGCAATTTTGGTTCTAGTTTAAGTCATCTTGGGTGATGCTTTTCACCCCTCTGTTAATCAGTCTGAGCTGGCAAATGCCATCAGTCACCTCTGCAAGGGGGCAGTGACCGATCACACGTGAGAACTTAGAGCCATGGTGTACCAAAGAACCCAAGCCCCTGGACTCTGATGAAACAGCCCAGGGAGCCAACCTCACCGGCCACTCTCTTAACTTCTGTCCTCATTTGCAACTAAGGTCCCAGTTTACTAGAGTAAACTGCTCATGCCTCAGTCAGTCACTCGGAACCTCTGATCTATCAGCCGGTAGCTTCCCCACATCCTTGGCCCTGGCCTGGAGCCAGGCCACATCCAGTAAAGCCTTCTGCTCCTTGGCGTGCCTGGAGTCGCAGACAAGACGCAGATCCCAGCAAGCAGGTCTCGCACAACCTGAATGTACAGCCTGTGTTCTTTCTTTCGCTCCTTTGACTGGTCCGGTAGCTCACACAGCAGTGTCTCTGTGGCCCGAGGTACTGTCAAAGCTTCCTCCTTCTTCCTTCCTGTTACGCTGGAAGCCCCCTGTAACTCTCATGCAAGAGTGCGCCAGCCTGCCGTGTTTAGAGGCTGTGCTTCCTTGCTGACCCCATCCCCTCTGACTTCACATCTTTCCAGGCCCTGTCCCACAGGGTTCCCTGAGCTGTGACGGGGGGAGTGGGTAGGGACCCCCTGTTTAGAACTTAGTGCTCCAAGGCCTCCCACCCCTGCGCACTGGCCAGCTGAGGGTCTCTGCGCTGATACCCTTCTGTTGCGGGTGGAAGCTTCTCGATGCTGGCGGGGCAGCACGCTGGTCTGAGCACAGCAGATGGCACCAGGAGTCGTGTGCTGCTCTGCTCCTTTAGCGTTGGCTTTGTGCCAGCATTGCCAGAGCGTGTCTTCCGTGTAGGTCAGTGCCGTAGGTGGAAGGCTTTGTAGCTGGGCTGGTGTTTACCTGTCCCCTCGGGTAGCATGTGGAGTACCTTCCAGGACCGTGAACGCTAGGTATGAAGGCTCTAGATAGGCACCAGTTGACTTCTCCGTTCAGTGGGTTGTGACGGGAACAGGGCCTTCCTGTCAGTCAGTGGAGAGTAACCAGTAGCCTTGACAACAGCCTGGGTTGCCTGGAGGATCCGTGAAGCCCCTTTGGCAAACAATTTGATGGGATGTAACCCCTTCCCAATACTGGAAGCTTTACTTGGTGACAAGAGACATCTCTGCCACTAACTGGCGACTCCATCTACATGCCTTTCAGGTATGGATGTGCTTTAGGGAGCATCCACTCTATAGGTTGGCCTGGGTACCTGCAAATGGCCCTTAGTTTTAGCTGTCCCGCTTCCGTTCCCACTCTCACCCCCTTCTTTCTCCTTCCTCCCTTCCTCCAGACCCCTGCCTCAGTCCATCCACAGCTATCTATTCTATTTCCCTTCCCAGGGTGACCCAGCCCCTGGCCCCTGGTCCTTTGCTTTGCACTTAACCTCTGTGATTACATGGTTTGTAACCTGCTTATTGAAGACTTAACAACTAACATCCACATATAAGCCAATACATACAGTATCTGTCTTTTGGCATCTAGGTTATGTCTTTCATGATGATTTTTCTAGCTCCAGCCATTTACTTTTTAATTTCATTATTTCATATTTTTAAACATCTGAGTAATATTCCAGTATGCAGGCATACCACATCTTTTTTGTTGTGGTGGTGGTGGTGGTGGTTTTGTTTTGTTTTTTTGAGACAGGGTTTTGCTGAGTAGCCCTGGCTGTCCTGGACTCACTTTGTAGACCAGGCTGGCCTCAGACTCACAGAGATCCACCTGCCTCTGCCTCCCAAGTGCTGGGGTTACAGGGGTGCACCTCCGTACCCAGCATACCACGTCTTCTTTACCCATTTATCCATTAATAGACATCTAGATATCGTTTCCAGTTTCTGGCTCTTATGAATGGAGCAGCAATGAATGCCAGCATCTGTAATAGGATGCAGAGTCCATTAGGTATATGCCCCAGTGGCCTTGAAGTCCATCCAGTCCCAACTTTCTGAGGAACCACCACACTGCTTTCCATAGCAGACGTACAAGCTTGTGGTCCCACCAGTGATGGGGGGCTGTTCCTCTTACTCCACGTCCTTGCCAGCATGAGCTGGCATTTGCTTTATTGACCTTGGACATTTTGACTGGAGTAAGATGAAATCTCAAAGTAATTTTCATTTACATTTTCCTGGTGTGTAAGATGTTGAACATTTCTTTAAGTGTTTCTCAACCGTTTGCATTTCTTCCTTTGAGAACACTGTTGAGATCTGTACCTGCATTTTAATCACGTTGCTTTCTTGATGTCCACTTTTTCTGTTTGTTTGTTTTTAGTTCTTTAGTTGGCTTGAAAACAGGAATCTCTTCCTGTTCTGTAGCCTTCCACTTTGCTAGAATGACAACGTCCTTTGCCACGCAGTAGCTTTTCAGTTTCGCGAGGTTCCACTTGTTAATTGTTTTTCTTAGTGCCCGTAACACCAGTGTTTTGTTCAGAAAGTCTTTTCCTGTGCAAGGAGTTCAAGTCTATTCCTTACTTTCTCTTCTATCAGATTCAGTGTATCTGGCCTTATGTTGAGGTCTCTGATCTCCTTCAGGTTTTTGTTTGTTTTTTTATTTGTTTGTTTGTTTGTCTAGCTAAGACTTAAAGTACTAGCCAGGTGGTGGTGGCGCACACCTTTAATCCTGGTGCTCAGAAGGCAGAGGCAGGTGGATCTCTGAATTTGAGGCCAGCCTGATCTACAAAGTGAATTCCAGGACAGCCAGGAGTACATAGAGAAACCCTGTCTTGAAAAACAAACCAACCAATAAAACAAACAACAAACAAACAAAAAGACTTCAAGTACTGTAATTGACTAATAACAGAGAGAGTGGACAGCCTTGTCTTGTTCTTGATTTTCGTGGAATTGCTTTGAGTTTCTCTCCATTTAATTTGATGTTGGCTATGGGCTTACTGTAAACTACCTTTATTGCGTTGGGTTGTATTCATAACATCTCCAGGACTTTCACCTGGCAGGGTGTTAGATTTTGTCAAAGGTCTTTTCTGCATGTAATGAGATGACCATGTGTTTTTTGTCTTTCAGTCTATTGATACAGTTTGACCCATCCCTGCATCTCTGAGGTGAAGCCTACTTTCTCATGGTAGATAATCTTTTTGATGTGATCTTGTATTCAGTTTGCAAATATTCTATTGAGGATTTTTACGTCCATGCTCATATGGGAAACTGGTCTGTGACTCTTTCTCAGGGTAACTGTGACCTAGGTAAAAAGGGAAAATGTTCCTTCTAGTTCTGTTTTGTAGATAATTGGAAGAGTATGGTGATGCTCTCTGGGAGTATGGTAGAATTCTGCACTAAAACTACCTGGCCCTGGACTTGTTTTGATTGGGAAACTTTTAATGACTACTGATATTTCACTAGGGGTTTTAGATCTTTTTACATTGCTTATCTGATCTTGATTTAACTTCGGTAGGTGGTATATATCATGAAAAATGATCTATTCTTCCACATTTTTTAATTTGGTGGAGTGTGAAAGTTTTTAAAGTATCTTGATACGTACCTCTTCTTTCTTCTATGATTTTGTTGAAAATATTTTCTGTGCCTTTGATCTGGTTTTTTTTTTTCTCCTTTCTCTATTCCTGTTATTTGTAGATTTGGTCTTTCCATAGTGTCCCAGATCTTCCGTATGTTTTGTGCTTTGATTTTTTTTTTTTAAGATTTAACTGAGGTATCCATTTCTGCTATCTTGTCTTTAATGCCTAAATTCTCTCTTCCATCTCTTGTATTCTCTTGTTGAGGCCTGCCTCTGAGGTTCCTGTTCAGAGTTCTAAATTTTTCATTTTCAGTTTTACTACAATTTGGGTTTATTTTTTTAATAATTCCATTTCTACTTTTATGAATTCTGCTTTTTTGTGTGTTTTCATAGATTTCACCAAGGGATTTATCACATCCTTTCTACAGTCCTTGAGCATGTTCATGGTAGCTGTGTTGAAGCGCTGGTTTGTGTTGCGCGCTCTGATGGAGACATACTCTCCTGGCTGTTACTGATTTTTACTGGTGTCTGGGCATCTGGGTCTGGGATGATTGTAACTCTAACTGTTGATTTGATCTTGTCTTTGTTGGTTTCTCTTTTGAGTTCCTGCTGGGTGTGGCCAGTGGCAGTCCTGGATAGAGCTTGTTTCTAGGTGTTGGGAGCTGATAGGCAGGATGGGGGTGGGCTAGAAGGGTGGGGTGCTGAATAGGTGCCCTGGAGGGAGTGAAGCTGGCCGGGGAGACCTGTGGGGTCCACAGGGAACAGAGGGAGACCTGTGGGGTCCACAGGGAACAGAGGGAGAGAGGAAAGACAGGCCTCTGCCAGTGGTTGGTTTGTTACAGGGCTGGAGGGAAGAGTGGGTGATTGGAATGGAGGACAGGATGGAGAAGGTCACCTACCTGATTGTAGCCGGCTGGTTTCCAGGGAGAGGGTCTCTCCAGTGCTGGGGGAATGGGGTCTGCCATGGAGCTAGGAGATGGCTGGGAACTTGGAGGACAGTGGGGATCTCCCACAGGACACACACACGAGTACATGCTCACAGGCAGAGACTCTCATCGTGTGGCCCTAGCTGTTCTGGAACACTCTGTGTGACCCAGTTGAGCCTAGAGCTCCCAGGGACCCTCCTGTCGTGCCCCGTGTGAGGCCTGGGACTAAAGGTGTACACCACCACACCTGGCTCAAAGTTTTCTTTTTTATTCAACAGCTTTGTGGTAGAATCCTAGGGCTTATTGCAAGTTATGTTTTATTTTGGGAAATTTTTATGAGAAATTACAAACTAATACTTTGCAATAGCTATACTATTTTTTATTCCAGCAAGCACATTGGAGACTGTTTTGTTAGTCTTTGACTTGTTTACTTCATTCACTTACCTCATGGTGCTGGTAATTGCACCTCAGATCTCACGCATGCTAAGTAAAAGGGGGGAGGCTACTACTGAACTTCACAGCCACTGACTTCTAGTTTCGGTAGCGTTGGTTGCACTATGTTGTCCTGACTAGCCTAGAACTCTCCATGTAAACCACGCTGGTCTTGGTCTCACAGAGACCTGCCTGCCTCTACTTCCCAAATGCTTTTTTTAAGTTGGTGATTTTTATTATTGTTCACATAGTTTATAAAAAATTGACTGTAGCTGGTAGGTCAGCGTGACATGAAAGCAGATGCAGGTCTGTCCACACGACTGTTTATACAAGGGAAGCCCAGCTCTTCCCGCAACCGCTCTTGGGGGCCTCTGAAGGCATGGCCCCTAGCGCTCTTTCTGCTAGAGCCCACCCAGTGTCATGGCTGCTGTGTGCAAGAGCCCAGGAGCCACCTGTGGCTCAGAAGTCCGTCTTGAGCCCTGATGAGGCTGGGGCATCCCTACTGTCAGAGGCAGTTGGGCTGTTGGAATGTATACGTTCTCTTTTTCACAGGACTTATTTTTATTATTTTAATTCTATATGGGGGATATATACACATGAATGCCAGGACTCACAGAGGTCTGAGGTAATAGATTCCCCCAGGAACTGGGGTTACAGGAAGTTGTGAGCCACCTAACGTGGGTGCTGGGAATGGAACTCATGTCCTCAGGAAGAACATTATGTCCCTAACCACGAGCCTCCTCTCCAGCCTGGCTGTGTCCTCTTTATGAGTTGTCTAAGATCTTCTGACTGTTAACTCAGTTTTTAGTGAGTTGCTGGTTTCTTAGTTGTTCTGAATATAGGTCCTCTGTGATAAACAACATCAATTCCTATCTTGTGATACTGCTTTCTGCATCTTGTCGAGAATTCTGCCTCTGCCCTCAGCATTAAGAGAATGTTTCCTGACATGGCTCCTGATTCCATCTCCACTTAATTCTGTGTGAGAACTGAAGAAAGGATTAACCCGGGGGATGTCCCTCCTGGGAAGCCCTCCTTTCCTGCTGTGTTGGGATCCTAGTCACAGGTGGTGTTTTATGTACTCTGAGTCAATTTCTGGGGTCCATCCTTCCCCCTATCCCAGAGCATGCTAACCTCTGTTCTCACCTCATGTGAGGTTTTGAAATGGGGTAGTACAAATCTTTTGAACAAAAGTCTATGTGTATTTAAAGATGTGTGCCACACCCATCAGAAGGCTATGTAATGTTCTAAGTCTTCTGTGAAGATTTCTTTTCCTGTCCCAGCCTTTACATGTCCTTATGGATTTCAGAAACATCAGCGTCTTCCTAAAAGCCTTGACTCTTGAGGGGCACTACACTGAACTGCTGAGTCAGTTTGATTTAAGAGAATGGGCATCTTAATTCTAATGCCTGTGAACTCCTTTATTCTGATATCTTAATTATCCTTAATTCTAGTATCTGGTAAACTCCTTATTTATTTAACTCTTCTGAAGTACCTTTCGGGGGAATTGCATAATTTATCATGAGACCTTGACATCTTTCGGTAGTTTTATTCCTTGGTATTTTAAAAATATTATCATAAAGATACAATTTTTAGACCTTTAGTTTTGAAGTATTACCAGGATATAGAAATATAGTTAATTTTTTTTGCATTCTGTGCATTGTAACTTCTTGGTTTTGTTAAATCTGAAGGATTTGGAGAAAATTTCGCAGCATTTCTGCATAGACGATAAAGTTTTCTGTGAATAGCTGGCTGCCATATTTACCTATTTATTTTCGCGTTTTTGCACAGTCTGGACTTTAGACTGGTAGAAGGGGAGGTGCAGAGGCAGGGAGGACAGTCTGGCCAGGGCTGTGTGGTGCTGGCTCTTCCTTGCCGGGGATGTCCTGTCAGGCTGAAGCTGCCATCTTCTCGTCTTCTCTTTGGGTCTGTTGAGCTGCAGCGTCACAGAGCTGGTTTGTAGGTGCTGTTTCTCCGTGGCTGGGGGATCATATGCACCTTCTTTGTTCTGTCAGCCTGGGACACTGACTCAGCTTACCTTGCTCTCCTTGGTGAAACCCTGTCGCCGGGCCCTGCACGGTCTCTCCGGTCTACTCACGCATGGTGTGGGAAGATAGGCACAGTAGCTGTCCTGCCTCGGCAGGTTGGAGATTGACTTTCCTATGGTCTGCGTGGAGTTTTTGAGCACAGAAAACATGGCCAGAGTCCAGTCTCCACAGGACTGCGGGGGTAAACGTCGGCTTCCGAGTAAGGGTCCTTGAACAATGATCCGGGGTTTTCACTCCATCCTTCAGACTCTGCTTCTCCTTATCTTCCTCTTTAAGGTCGTTACTAGCACAGTCTGAGGAAGTTACATCTTGTTATATACAGACACAGAAAATAGTGAGATACCAAAACCACATTATATGCAGTTTTTCACTCCTGACTCATCATTGGGTCCTTTAGGAGTAAATGCTGTGGAACTCATCTGTCATGAATACTGTAGGTCAACTCAGTAAAAATCTAGTCAGTTATTTTTCCACTTCCTCAGTGATCCTGCTACATGAACGAGACCTGGATGGACCAAGTGTTTACCAAAAAGAGTAAACACTTTGATGAGAGGAAGTCTGTCATCTCCTAGGAAACACCCTCTGTAAGTCTCTCAGATCTAAGCTTGTGTGAGGACAGAGGGTGTTTTGAGCAGTTCCTTCGAAGTGTTTTATTTCATCTTGGAGCTCATCTGACATGCTTCTCTTGCCTCCTTGCAAGCATGTCTCTTCCTGTGCTGGAAGTGGTGACTGCCCAAGCCACCATGGAAGGAGCAGAAGAGTCCACAAGGATGACATAATGCAGGGGACATCATGGTTACCGAAGGGGTGGGTTCTAAACCATGTGCTAAGCTGGTCTGATGTAGTCACAAAGAGCGTTATCCAGGGGCAGCAAGAAACTCGTGTGTGGGGGCTGGAGAAGCAACTGCTTTCCCAGAGGACCCAGGTTTGATTCCCAGCATCCATGTGGCTTCTCGCAGCTCCAGCTGCGGGGGATCTGGCCACCTCCAGCACCAGGCACACACATGGTGCGCAGACACGCACCCAGGCAAAGCAACACACATACACATGGAAAGTGGTGATGGTGATGAAGAGAGATGCTGCTGCAACCCGGGTACCACGGTTGGGCATGTAACAGACACATTTTATACTGTCCACTGACGGGGCCACTTCTATTTTATTTGCTGGCGAAATTCAATCACTGTAATTTAATTAAATGAGTTTTGTTTTCTGTTTTGTTTTTTAAGACAGAGTGTCACTATGTAGCTCTGGGTGTCCTGGAGCTCACTACGTAGAGTGGACTGGCTTTGAATTCACGGGCTCTACCTGCCTCTGTGCCCCAGTGTGCTGGGGTTAAAAGCATGCGCTATGCTCAGCACAGAATAAGGTGTTTTAAATTGGCCATTTTAAAATGTCCAGAGGAGCATATAAAAAATGCTCAGGGTCAGTTTTATCGCTCTCTTCTCGTGGCTTGGAAAGGGCTTAAAGTGCAGCTCTGACTTCCCTGCCTCACTTGAGGGTGGGGCACCTCCGGACCAGGGACAGTGTCTGGGCAGGAGCGCGGCCTCCTGGGTTTGCCTTGTTTTGGCAAGTGAACCGGTTCTAGCCAAATGTTGCGGCTGTGAGACAGGCCAGGAGAGCACAGGCTCTATTTCCAGCCTTGCTGTCCCTAAGGGCTGTGGCATTCCTGCTACGTGCTTAGCCAGGTGAGGTAATTAGGTCCCAGGCAGAGCCTTGGGTTTGTTGAAGATCAAACTAAATTCGAATGACTTATTTCATCCACAGAACTAAAGGCAATCCTTGGTCAACTTGTAAATAGGATTATAGGATCAGGATTTTTTTTTTTCACCTTATGGAGCAGAAGCTAAATCCAGTCCAAGTGGCTGGTCACTCTCAGGGTGTCTGTGCTGCTGCCGCTCACAGGGTGTCTTGTTAGAGCCTGCAGGGCCCAAGCCAGACCAAATCCCAGCACAGAGAGGGGAGGTGGGCATGAAGTCCACCCTGGCTGAGGCGCTGCTGGCTGCTGGGAGAGGTGGGAGGACACAGAGTCGGGTGGGTAGGGACGGGGGTGAGTGGACCTGGGAGAAGCTGGGAGAGGGAACACGCAGAATCAAAACCCGTTTTACTGAATTCCCAAATAACTAGTTTAAAAACAATCAAAGATTTTAAAGAGCAGTGCAGATCGTCAGGCTCACGCTCGCGCTCTGGATGACGATCCATCGGGGCCCAGGCCCTGTGCTCTCCGAGCTTGCTAACCCCATTTCTTTTTATTTTATTTTATTTTATTTTATTTTTAGGCAACAACTGAGGTGGAGATTAAGAAGAAAGGCCCCGGGTCTCTCCTGGTCTCCATGGACCAGCTGGCCTCGTATGGACGGAAGGACAGAATCAACAGCATAATGAGCGTTGTCACAAACACACTCGTGGAAGGTATGTGTCCTGGCGTGCCTGTCCGAGCAGCCAGGCTCAGCGTGTGCTGTGTGTGGTAAACACAGCCCTGCCCCTCGTAACACTCCATGAGCCTTTGGAGAGAGCTGACCAAATTGCAGAGAACTGAGTGAAGCCCTCAGACCCACATCGGCATCACACAGTGGGAAGGACGGAGGCAGGAGGCACGGCAGAGTGAGCCGAGCACACCCTGGAAGCTCCAGGGGAGCCTCCAGGAGAGGACATGTGGGTAAAGCTGTCTGTGTCAAGTAACAGCACCCCCTTCCTGGCTTTGCCTTCCTCCCTGGTGACTTAGGGCCCTTGAGGTTTTCCTCTCAAGCAACCTATACTGTGTGTTTCATCCTTCCTAATGCTGCCACTCTCCAAACACTCCCCACACTCCCCACACCCATGCACAGATGTATAGACTGTGCAGCTAGAAACCCAGAGCAAAGCCTCTCTTCAGGACTTGGCACCACGGGGAACAAGCAGCCACGCTTGCGTCACAACCCATCTGCAGTGCAGTCGCTGTGAGCACTGCCTGCCCCGTGCTGCGTGTCTTCTCCCTGACACAGTGTGGCATGCCGTGGAGCTGATGGGAGATTCCTTTAGGCCGTGGTACCCTGGCAAGTACCCACCTACTTGCCATTCTAGTATATGTCCCAGGCTCCTCTTGGAGGTAAACTGAGTAACGAGGTTCCCTCACTAGGATTCCCTTTGGTTCTGTTGAAGTTTTCTTTTCCCAGAGCATGCTGGTGCAGCTGGTCTAGATGTTCTTGGGGCTTCAGAGAGCTGGTCCCACCGCTCACCAAGCCAGGCTAGCTCAGCACTAACCACAGTCCCTGAGATGGTGCCACTTGACATTGACTTGCTAGCCACAGGACACATTATTTTTTGAGTTGTTTAGCTCACTGTGTGTGTGTGTACGTTGGATAGGGACACCATGGAAGGAGAACCCCTAAGAAGCCCCTGTAGGAGCATTGGTACACCAGAGGTACAAAGGGTATCAACAACTGCCTTTCAGCTGCCCAGGCAACCTCTGTTCTCTCTGGTTGCTGCCCTTAGCGCCTGGCATCACCTGTTCAGCCGAAAGTGCGGGACCCTTTCTGTGCCCTGAAAACCGCTGGCAGTTGTTAGGTTGAGGGAAACTCTTGCCGTAAACCTTCTAGCCCATCAGAGTCTGCACCTTGCAGTTAGTTCCCAGTACTCCTTGGACTGCATCATGCGGGCCACCCATCTAAAGATACCCAGAAGCAATGTGGGAGAAACTCCCCATCTCAGCTCCCCCAAACAAGCACTTTCCCGGGAAGGCCCGTGGGGCCGGTGGTAACAGCAGACACCGTAAAAACATGAGGCACAATTGTTCTTCCTGCCACTAGGGAAGCTGAGGCAGGAAGATCCAATGAACTCCAGACACTGTATCAAAAATAAACAAATAAAAAGACACTAACACGCCTCCCCACGGAGCCCCTGTCCTCATGCTCATCCGCGTGCTGGCCTCCCCAGGCTGTCCTCAGCTCAGTGACGTAGCCCCGTAGGGACACTCAGGGTGGCCCTGAGGGTAGCAAGCCCCCTTGCTATCTGCTAGGACTTGGAACCCAGTGCATTGTCAAGTGGGGCAACAGTGTCTCCCCTCAAGTGTGAACAGTCACAGCTCGATCTTCCACAAGTGGGAGCCGCTGAGCTGCAGACGTTTGGAGAAGGGAGGAGATAAAAAGGGAATGGAACCAGATTTCCAAATATGCACTGTAAGAATTTATGGAAATAAGAGAACCTTTTCATTTTCTTTCTCGGGGGAAGAAAACTAAATTTACCTTGGGAAAGGAGGGGGTTCTGTGAGAAAGAGGACACGGCGAATTCTCGTCACAGACTTCTTTCCCATGCAAACTCCCACATGGCTCTCGCTGGGGCCCTTCCATCTGAAAACCAAGGCAACCATTTTCTTAGCAACCAGGAAGCTAGTCAGATAGCCAACCAAAAGCACCCCTACCTGAACCAAAGCCGCCGCCGTGGCCGCAGACGGCTGGCTGGAGAAGGGCAGGCACGCTGCTTCCTATTCTGGGCGGCGTGGTGGGATTTCTGTGGATTTTGTTTTCATGAATGAGGACATATGCAGCCCTACCCAGCCCAGAAACTTGTCATTTTGCCCAATTTTGGGGTCCTCTTCCTGCGTTAGTCTCCTGAGGGCTAGGCTTACAGGGATGCCCAGCTTCAGGGAAAATCTTTTATTTTATCGGTACAACTGGGGTTGGGTCCTGTGGACCCACTTCCTTGTCCCAAGGACACCCTCATGACAGGTTTTTTAAATTCGGCTTCTTGAGGGACATCTTCACTGGTTGAGGAACCTGGAATTTTGTGATCACAACTGTTATGTTTCCTGTAATTTGGGAGATTCTTGTCACCTAAGCATGTCCCAGGGTAGTGTGGCAGCAGGCCGAGCAGCTCTGTGCCATGCTGGCCACTTGCTCTTTTTAATTTTTATTTTATTTTATGTTTGGGTGCTCTATCTGCATGTACACCTGCATGACTGAAGAGGGCACCAGATCTCACTATAGATGGCTGGGAGCCAGCATGTGGGTGCTGGGAATTGAACTCAGGACCTCTGGAAGAGCAGCGCGCTCCTAACTGCTGAGCCGTCTCTCCAGCCCCGTTCTTTCTAATCCTGGCTTCCCACCTGAGACCACTTAGTGTCCTTTCAGTGCCGGGTGGTCACAGCTCTGGGAAGGACACCTGAAGGAGGGCACCACTGGGCCAGGCCGCAAGCCCCTCCTTTCACTCCCAGAGCAGTTCTTGGCTCACCCCCTCATGTACCAGCCACAGGAGGCATTTGAGAAGTTAGCTTCTTTTGAGAGACACGGGAATAAGACAACGCGAGGGAAGGAGAAAAGGCAGATGGAAAGAGGAGAAAGCTGGAGCTGGGGGAGAGCGGCACAGGAGAGGGCTCCCTGCCGCGCCAGCTCGGCCCTGAGCCTCGGCCTTGCTGAAGGTGGGGCATTGGCCCACGCTCTGAAAACAGCAGCCACGTGTGTGGCGTGTGTGGCGTGTGGCCTTTCCTGCTGATGGAGACAGCATTTCCCAAAGGTACGCTCGCCAGAGCAGCCAGTAGCTGAGGCACGAGGTAGATGATTTGGCTTCTTTAACTCCATGTGTGCGTGTGCGTGAACAGGGACACATCTGTGCACATGCTTATGGAGGCCAGAGGGCAGGAGGCGGGGCTGGCTGCAGTGAGCTCCTGGATGGTCCCTGTCCCACCAGTGCTGCGATTACAGACGTGCGCTGCCATGCTAAGCTTTTTCTGGGGTCCCGGGGATCTGAGCACAGCCCTCATGCTTGTCCAGTAAGCACTGCACTGATGGGGCCATCTCTCCCAGCCCCCAAGCCTCCCCCCAAAGCAGTGTAACCTTTTCATGGTACCACAACCACTAGCAAGTTTCTGGCCTAGTACCTGAGCCAGCCTTCCCAGACTCTGAGCATACTTCTGAAGGCCACTCCAGTGAAAATCCAGTGGCACACTGTAGAACAGAGCACAGTCCGCTTCAGCGAGGACTTGCCTTGTGCCCGGCTTGGCACTCACTGCCTTCCTCGAACATCACCCTGCTGCGTGAGCTTAGGCACCTCACCCCGTGCTCAGACCGGTAAAGTGGCTGCCCCGTTTTGTGAGACCTGCACCTGAGCCCTGGAGGTCAGTCCTGTTGCTTTAGGTCATCCAGCTCATGGGTGTTGGAGCCATTTGAGCTGGGGGGTCAGGTTCAGGGGCCACCCTCCCAGCCGTCACGACCTGTCAGGTACCCGGAGCTCCGAGCTCCGTGTGTAACTAGGTCATTACGGATAGGGATGAAGGAAGCCAGGGAGGCTGAGCAGGCAAGCACCCTGGTTTCCCAGGCTCAACAGTGAAACCGCCTGACCAAAGGAAGATGCTGAGCGCCCTGTGTTCTCTCCAGAGCAGGGGTTCTCACTCAGCCTTCCTGCCACTGCCGGAACAATGCAGTTCCTCACCCCCCACCATAAAGTTACTCTGTTGCTACCTCACAACTGTGATTCTGTTAGTGTTACAAATCATGATGTAAACATCTGACACGTGTGACCTGTGACCCCGGGTTTCCGATGGTCTTAGGCAGCCCCTTCGAGAGGTCCTTCCACAGCAACCCTCCAGAGGTCACAACCCACAGGTTGAGAACCGTTGCTCTACACTGCCGTGCTCTGTTCTTTGCCCACTCCAGAGTTGGAGGAATCCCAGAGAAAGTGCCCACCGTGCTGGTACAAGTTTGCCAACACGTTCCTCATCTGGGAGTGCCACCCGTACTGGATGAAGCTGAAGGAGATCGTGAACCTGATCGTGATGGACCCGTTTGTGGACCTGGCCATCACCATCTGCATCGTGCTCAACACGCTGTTCATGGCCATGGAGCACCACCCCATGACACCGCAATTCGAGCACGTCCTGGCTGTCGGGAACCTGGTAGGCTGGGCGGGGCCTCCTGTAGGCCTGCTGTGGGGCTGCCTCTCCCGGCTCGGGAGGCTGGAATTAGTTACCAAGAAGGGGTGGTTAACTGGAGACGGTGCATCCGCGTGTCACGGAGCCCGTGCCTCCACCAGCAGCGCCACGCCTTCTCTGAAGATGTTCCATGGAGCTGAAAGCAGCCCCAGGGACACAGCAGTGCTTCCGAGGCCTGATTCTGGGTTGATTCTGCAGAGCTGCTCTCATTCTGTTCCCCTCATTGCTCCCTGAGCTGCTCAAAGTACCCTCCCTGCTGGAGGGTGACAGCCCCCAAAATAGGGGGTCCTTGTGATGCGCTGAGCACCCTGCCCACCTGTGCTGTGGGCGCAGCCTCCCAGGTGGGGTTATTTGTGAGAGACTTTCAACTCCAAGCTGCTTCCCTCTCCAACTTCTGGGCCATCATCCAGCTTCCGCTATTAGCTCATCTCTGCCAAATTTCTTATAATGTTAAGCCACATATTTAATTAGGTTATTTAGAAGATGAAACTATGAAGTTCTGAAATGTCAAGAAGTCGTGATCTTGGGTTATCTGCTCTCCTGCGTTAGTGCAGAGATGAGAACCTGTTGGGTTTGGATAGTAACGTGTGAGTCGGAAGCCATTCTCGTGGCCGGCTGCCTCTCCTTGGGCATTGATCATGGTGTGCCGCACCCAGATCCGATGGCTGCCCAGTTTCCACATCCGCACATTCGTGGGATGTCCACCTTCAGCCCCCACACGCTCTTCATACCATTTCCCAGCCTGGAAATCAACTCCTGCCCAGAACAGGCCTCATCTTTCCTTTTTTTTTTTTTTTTTTTTTTTTTTGGCAACTTTCACTCTCTGCAGGTGACATGGCAGTGTCCTAACCCTCCACCTTGTGTGTCTGGCACTCCCGAGGTTCCTCAGGACTGTGCAGCTTGGGCAGCAGTGAGGCTGTCTGGTATGCCTTGTCTCCACCACAGCCTCCTCCACAGCCTCCACCACAGCCTCCACACACACAGCCTCTACACACACAGCCTCCACCACAGCCTCCACCACAGCCTCCACACACACAGTCTCCACCACACACAGCCTCCACCACAGCCTCCACCACACACAGCCTCCTCACACAGCCTCCACACACAGCCTCCTCACGCAGCCTCCTCACACAGCCTCCTCACACAGCCTCCACACACAGCCTCCTCACACAGCCTCCTCATACAGCCTCCACCACACACAGCCTCCACCACAGCCTCCACACACACAGCCTCCACCACACACAGCTTCCACCACACACAGCCTCCACCACAGCCTCCACACACAGCCTCTACCACACACAGCCTCTACACACACAGCCTCCACCACGCACAGCCTCCACCA
>CM053752.1:2245284-2284891 GCA_028658305.1 Pachyuromys duprasi | reverse complement strand
TCCACCACACACAGCCTCCTCACACAGCCTCCTCACACAGCCTCCTCACACAGCCTCCACCACAGCCTCCTCCACAGCCTCCTCCACAGCCTCCACACACACAGCCTCCACCACAGCCTCCACCACACACAGCCTCCACCACAGCCTCCACACACACAGCCTCCACACACACAGCCTCTACACACACAGCCTCCACACACACAGCCTCCACCACAGCCTCCACCACAGCCTCCACACACACAGCCTCCACCACACACAGCCTCCACCACACACAGCCTCCACCACAGCCTCCACCACACACAGCCTCCACCACAGCCTACACACACACAGCCTCCACACACACAGCCTCTACACACACAGCCTCCACCACACACAGCCTCCACCACAGCCTCCACCACACACAGCCTCCACCACACACAGCCTCCAACATACACAGCCTCCACCACAGCCTCCACCACAGCCTCCACCACACACAGCCTCCACCACACAGCCTCCACCACACAGCCTCCACCACAGCCTCCACCACAGCCTCCACCACACACAGCCTCCACCACAGCCTCCAACACAGCCTCCACACACACAGCCTCTACCACAGCCTCCAACACAGCCTCCTCCACACACAGCCTCCACCACAGCCTTCACACACAGCCTCCTCACACAGCCTCCTCACACACAGCCTCCTCACACAGCCTCCTCATACAGCCTCCACCACACCCTCCTCCACACCCTCCTCCACACCCTCCTCCACTGCCTCCACACACAGCCTCCTCCACAGCCTCCACCACAGCCTCCACACACACAGCCTCCTCCACAGCCTCCACGTGTCCCCTTATGCATTGATCCTACCTGATCACTTGGATGAGGAATCATCCGTGAGGCCTCTCTCCATGCAGCTTCCCCTTTGTCGTTTGTGATTGACAAACACTTGTGAGGGAAACACTTTAAAATGATCTCAATTTCCTGCTCATTTGGCCTTTGACGTATCCCTCTGTATCAGGATGGACCCTTGCTCTTCATCTTAATCTACCGTATTGTAGCGCATGACTGTCGTTTACGCTGACATTTACACTGTCTCCGAGTCTCTGATTTGTCGCTGGGAAGCCCTTCAACCCGCTTCCTCCATCCTTTTGATATATTCTAGTTTCTTCCTTGCTTTCTGGTATCACAAAATAATCCAGGATAATTGCTGTATTTTTCTTTCCCGCGTATGGTGTGGTGGGAAGACCTGGGGTCCATGTGTGCTTGTTAGAGCAGCATACAGCCTGCTTGGTAAAGCCGAGCCATTTAGAGCGAACTCAGGGAACATAATGACAACAGAGGATTCTGTCACTTCCAGGCTAACACTGCAGCCTTCCCTCTGTTTCCCCCCTTCTACCTTTGACACTCTCCCAACTGTAAAAAGCCAGTCACCAACCCCCATGGTAGACTGAGGAGATCAGAAAGCCAGTATGGCCTCCTGGGATGCAGATGCCCAGGTTCCGGCCCAAAGCCAAAGGTGGTATCTCCGGCCCTTAGCACCCCGACCTCTGCTCCCCCCACCTCACGAATCCTTGTTCTCCCGTTCTCTCAGAATGGGCCACTTCTCTTGGGGGTACCTTCCTTACCTTCCTGTGGGGGTGCGCTCCCCCACTCCTGTCCTCCCCACGGAGAGGCTGCCTCTGCCCTGTTTAAGCTCCTGTTCTCTGCCAGCCCCTCAGCATGGATAGCCTGCCCTCCTGCTTGGCCCTCAGTGCCAGTGGAGCAGAGCTATCCAATGCAAATCTCAGCCCGCCTCTCGTGGTCGGTCCTCGCTGGACTGCCTCCCACCCCGTACCAGCTAGCTGTCCCTCTGAGGATTGGCTCCTGCTGCTGGGAAGCAGCTCTGCAGAGGCACCTGCTGCCGGGCTTAGGCCCAGAAGTCAGCAACGGGCCCCTTGCCCCGTGGCTTACGATGGTGTTGAGTCTACCGTTGCTTAAAAGGTTCTCTAAAAATGTGATAATCAGCCAGGTGGTGGTGGTGTGCGCCTTTAATCCCAGTGCTTGGGAAACAGAGGCAGGCAGATCTCCAAGTTTGAAGCCAGCCTAGTCTACTGAGAGTTCCAGGACAGCCAGGGCTATACAGAGAAACCCTGCTTTGAAAACCCAAAAAGAAAAGAGTAATAATCAGCAAGTGTGCTATGTGAGTAATCCACACTGAGAGAGGGACTGGCTTGTCACAAGCCTCTGTCCTGTAACTTGACACTCCAGTAAGCATCTTACTTTCCTAAGGCCTATGGGGTCAGGACAGCCCCAGGAAATGCTGTTAGGCCGAAGAACTGCAGAAGAAGTTCCTGCATACAGTATGCTACATATGAATTCATCACACTGAGAAGTAAGAAGGAGACTCAGTGAGGGCCTGCCCACCCCATGCCCAGTGAGGACTGGCCCCCCCTGGGTGTCCACAGTGAGGACTGGCCCCCCCCGGTGTCCACAGTGAGGGCCTGCCCCCCCGGGTGTCCACAGTGAGGGCCTGCCCCCGCCCCGTGTCCACAGTGAGGGCCTGCCCCCGCCCTGTATCCACATCCACAGTGAGGGTGTGCCTTGTCAGCTGGTAAAACAGTAACAGGCACCAGAACACATCAGGAAGAGCATGAGGCAGCATGGAACGGCAACAGCTGGGAAATTAGGCCCAAGATAATCTGTATTGCAGTATTTATGCATTAAAAACTCAGAAAGATCATTTAAAATGGCAATTATATGCAAAATGGAGAGACTGCGGGCATTTTCTGGTTTTATTCACTTTGGACAATATCTAATGGATTTTTTTTTCACTTAACCTGAAGCATATGGCTAAGTCTGGTGACATATAATAGCAAATCAGAAATGATATGGTAATTGTGAACATAAAAAACTAGGAGAATTTCTTTTGCAAGTGTTACTTTCTTTTAATTGACAAAGTTGTGTGTTTATAGGGAACGGCTGTTACTTTATTGCATGTACAAACTGTACCATGATCAGTTCAGAGCAATTGACAATTCCATCACCTCTAACACTTACCTTCCTTTGTGATAACTTTCAGAACCCTCTCTAGCTTCTTTGAAATGTAGATGCATTATTGCTGATGATAATTGCTCCCCCATAAAATTAGACCAGCAAATGCCTGCCAGCCTTTAAGGAGGCAGGGGGAGCCTTTCTCCTGTTCAGATTGCTTAGATTAGTTCTAAGTGTAACTAGTTCTAAGTGTTTTTAGTGTAATTAGTTCTAAGTGTTCTAGCTACACGTTAAAAACTGAGTGACAGAGAGAGGATCCCTGGGGCTGAGATCTTCATTCAAACAAAAAGAGACCAAGATCTGGCTATGCCTGTCTTTGTAGTGTTAACCTGCCTCAGACATACCTGATTTGTTAATTAAACAGCCAATACCTGAGCAGAGAAGAATGGGGTAGGTGTGGCTAAGGCTTTTCGGGTTCAGGAGAAGCATGGGAGACAGATGGGTGGGAAGAGAAAAAGAAGGAGTTAGTGATGGGTTAGCATCGAGAAGAAACCTCGTGGGCTGGGAGGAAGGACTCCAACAATGGTGTGAAAGTCCCAGATGAAGAATACAAGCGAGTAGCATGGGACTATGGATGGAAGGCAGCCCAGATGAAGATGGTTAAAGCGGATGGCATTGGATAGGGCTGGGAGATGGATGGTGAGGTTATTGAGCCAGCGTAGGAGAAATATCTGCCCAGCCCAAGGTAAATAAGACAATTATGAATCTAACAGGTGCCTGTGTCTTATTATTTGTGATAATCTTAGGGCTAACAATAAACATTATACAGCCCAATACTCTCTCTTTTTAACTACAAGAGACTGTCTTGCACCAATATGGGGTGCCCACGGGATACCCAGGTGCTGATGTCTAGCAGCATAGAGACCAAAGCAGGCTGCTGATTCTTGAGTGTGTTGTACTGAAGGAGAGTATGCAGGCTTGTTCTTCCTGGTGTTTCTTCCTGACATCCTGCCTCTCCCCTCAGGTGTTCACTGGGATCTTCACGGCAGAGATGTTTCTGAAGCTCATAGCCATGGATCCCTACTATTATTTCCAAGAAGGCTGGAACATTTTTGATGGATTTATCGTGTCGCTCAGCTTGATGGAGCTGGGTCTCGCAGATGTTGAGGGGCTCTCTGTGCTGCGGTCTTTCCGACTGGTATTCCAGATTTCTCCACTTTCTCTGCACCTTTCTGTCCCACAGCACAGGTCTAAGATAACATAGTGTATCTCCTGAGGCGTACTTTGTCCCACCATGCTTGGCTACATGGTTGGCTTCTCCACTAAAATCTTGAAAACTTTTCTGCTAAATGTAATATGGTGTAAAAGTTAGGGTTTGATAAAAAGCAAAAGAAATCATTTTTAGAGGTTTCTTAGAAAAATAACGATTAACTCAGGGGATGAAGACTTCCCAGGGCCTTCTGAGATCATTGGGTTAGTGACTGAGTTATTTCTCTGCCCTGAAGTGAAGAGAATCTCTGTGCTCAGAGATTCTTCACGTCTTCTGTGTGGTAACCCCTTCAGAGACTGAAAGTAAGATGGTGTTTTATCAAATTGTATTGAAATTAGTGGGTGAACCTGGACTTCACTCTCTGTGTTATGGGTAATTAATGTCATTTTTGTTAGTGTATTATGTAAAAAAAAAATGCTGCTAAGTAATTATGGAGAGGTTAATGACATCTGCAGAGAGCAGCCCTAAGCACAGTGTGAGGGGCATCAGGGAACTGTATGACCTTGTCGTAGCTGAGTCAGGACAGGACCTGAGGCTTTCTCACTGAGGTAGCCCGCTTCCCAAAGAAAGCGCTGACTGGGGTCAGGCTCATGGGATGCACACACTAGCCTTGCTGAGGTGGCTGGCTACAATCTAGCCCACAGTTGACTTACCTTCTTTTTTTTGTTTGTTTGTTTTTGTTTTGAGATTTATGCTTTGACTTCATGTGTCTATGGGTGTGTTACCTGGGCGTGTATCTGCGTGCTGCACGCAGCCCCTGAGGAGGCCGGAAGAGGGCTCCGGATCCTTTGGAACTAGAGTCACCAGTGGTTGGGAGCCACCATGTGGGTGCTGGGAGTTGAACTTGGGTCCTCTGGCAGAGCAGTCCACACCCTCAACCCCTGAGCCATCTCTCCAGCCCACCATTGACTCTTTAAAAAATAGTTTTATTTCAATGACAAGGGAGAGAATTTTGAGGTTGAAGAAGCCTGAAAACTATATTGGGAATAAATTAGGAGCCAGGCAGGGAAAACCTTCTGAGTAGCCCCGAATGGCACACTTCTCTGAAACCCCAGCTTTCAGAGAAGCTCCACACTCCCGGCTGGCACAGACCACTGCTGGCAATGTGTCTGCGTGTTGCAGCGTGTGACACCTAACATGGACAGGGTCCTATCGGCCATGGCTTCATGCCTCGTAATTCTCAGCCTGTTTGTAATTATTATAGAATGTAAACACTTGTGGTTGACAGGCACCAACGTTACATTTTCTGAGTCACTGGCGTCATTGCCCCTTCCATAGATGTTCTCCAGCATATGCCCCTACCTTGCTTCGAGCACCTTACACTTTCCTGTCGGCCGTTGGCTAATTGTTGGCAAGCAAAAGGAAGTCATTAGAATTTCCTAATGCTTGTTTTTTTTTAAGGTGACAGATGTGTTATCTCACTGCCCTGACAGATTCCTGCAGACTGGATACCCCTTGCCCCTCATTTCTTTGAGAACTCTAGAATCCAGTCAGAAGGGCTGTAAGGATCCAGAGGCAGGACCTGGGTCCTGGACTTACTGTTCACTCAATTTCTGGAATTCGCCAGTTTTCTCTCACCCGTAACTCAATGTAATCTTTTAGTGTGAGATACAATTAGGAAGTTCTGAGGATTTCCTAAGGGTGATGAATAACTTTAAGCCTTTCTAATATCACATGTTTTTACTTTAGCCACGTGGCCAGTGGATTCTCGTTTCATTCTTATTTGCTTTTCTCCCTAGCTCCGAGTCTTCAAATTGGCCAAGTCCTGGCCCACGCTGAACATGCTGATCAAGATCATTGGGAACTCCGTGGGCGCCCTGGGCAACCTGACCCTGGTGCTGGCCATCATCGTCTTCATCTTCGCCGTGGTGGGCATGCAGCTCTTCGGAAAGAGCTACAAGGAGTGTGTGTGTAAGATTAACCAGGACTGCGAGCTGCCGCGTTGGCACATGCACGACTTCTTCCACTCGTTCCTCATCGTCTTCCGGGTCCTGTGTGGGGAGTGGATCGAGACCATGTGGGACTGCATGGAGGTGGCTGGCCAAGCCATGTGCCTCATTGTCTTCATGATGGTCATGGTCATCGGCAACCTGGTGGTTAGTACTGGCCTGCAGCTATGGCTATTCTTTGCATCCATCCACCCATCCACTTTCCTCCTCTGTTGCACTCCTTCTTGGCCTAGGTCTGCTTTAAGGTACAAACTACTATTATCAGAATGCCTCTGAATCATGACACACCACACCCCCGACCCTTGGTCACAACTGAAGAACACAAAACAAAGTGAGCTTAAGCGATCCCTGCCCCCAGCCCAAGCTCCTGAGCACAGTCCACAGACTTCAGGGCCTTTTTGTTTTCCTGTCCTTCCAGTTACAGAAAGTCTCCTTTTTCTAGATCTTGGGTTGTAGGCTGCTTTCTTGTGGGCCTCTCTGTGCCTGGTTGACCATAGCACCATTCCCAGCCTCTGCCCACCAGCTGCCAGCATCACCTCCAAATTTCAATGACCAAAAGTGTCCACAAACATGGCCACATGTTCACTAGGTGGCTGGTGCACACTGCAGTTGGAAAAGCAGCTCTCGAGATCCCCATGAGCTCGGCCACTCCCCTTCTCCCTCGCTTGCGCTGGCACAGTCCCTGGAGCCAGCCAAGGCTTTCCCGTCACAACAGTTGTCCTCATGCTTCTGCGACCCCTGGCGTTCTCAGCCTTTCCCTAAGCCCTGGTCCATTCTCTCCTTTCATGGGGACAGCTCGTGCCTTCTTCACACCTTTTCCTTCCCCTATTTCTACACCTCCAGCTTCCTTCACAGTGTGGCTGGGTCGCACCTTTGCACGGATGGGTCACCCAGTGTTGCTAGAAAAGTGACCTAAGACCTGCCTGCATCGTCAGCACACAAGGTCCGTTCAGTAAGAAGGCCAAATCCCAGGCTCTACCCCAGGTTGGGGTTTCTCCGGGGTTCCCGGATATCCATGCGCCTGCCTCCAGCCCGATCAGACTGTGTCTGTCTGTCTCTGCTGCAGGCTTCTGAGGTAGTTGACAGGAAGGACTTCTTCAGATCTTGGTCATTACCCCTCCATTCAAGAACACGTAGCCAGCTAGGTGGTCCACACCTGTGCCCCCAGCACTCGGGAGGCGGAAGTATCTGGATCAGGAGTTTGACGCCAATTTGTGCTGTTGGAGACTAAAACAGTCCTGTGCGCCATCCAATGCAGGAGACTAAGGAATTTAAAGCAAGCTTGCATTTGATGGATTGGCTGTGCATTAGACACTGTCCTGCTCAGGCTTTGAACCCCTGACTCCAGCAGGACTGCCGTATATTTACATGTAGCCAGTGTACAGGCCGCTGCTCCCAGCAAACATTTTTGTAAATGTTAGGAAAGCAGAGATAGCCAGGCATGGTGGCGAACGCTGGTAATCCCAGCACTCTGAGAGGCAGAGGCAGGTGGATCTCTGCAAGTTCAAGGCTAGCCTGGTCTACAGAATGAGTCTAGGATAGAAGGGCTACACAGAGAAACCCTGTCTCAGAAAAGGAAAAAAAAAAAAAAGAAAGCAGAGATGACTCCTTTTTGCTTACTTTTTGCTGTGTTCTGGTGATCAAGCCTAGGACCTTGCACATACTGGTACTTGTGTTCTGCCATTAAACTGCACCCCACACTCCAGATCCACCCTTAAAGGAAGGTGACATGCACATTTCAGTTTTGCCTCCTTGGTTTGTTTATGAAAGGAGGGCTCTTGAAACCTAATTTTTTCTTCTAACTCTGGTCCTTTGAGACATCCGCTATCACAGACACATGACTCTGCCCTCCACTGCTCTCCCCAATAATCTACGTGGGCACTTTTGCTTGTTATTTTTGGATAATTTCCTTTCAAAGCCTTTGCTTCTTGCCATAAGGAGAACTAGAGAAGAGCTGAGAAAGATTCAAAGTTCCTCACGGTAAAATTTTAAAAAATTCCCGTCTGGTGACATGAACATTTAAAATACCGTGTGGGGGCCAGACGCGTAGCATGCAGGGCGCCACTACCCACACATGCACAAGGCCAGGCATTCCGTCTGCCGCATAAAAATAAATACCCAAGTAAGATGAGCTGTGACAGGAGCCCCACAGAGCACACAGAAACTCTGCGATGTCTGTGACTCCGCCAGCTCCGATCTGGAAGGCCGGGCTGGGTAGCTGGCCTCCTATGACCAACCTGCCTCTCCCCTCTCCCTGTGCCGCCCGCTAGGTGCTGAACCTCTTCCTGGCGCTGCTGCTGAGCTCCTTCAGCGCGGACAACCTGGCGGCCACGGACGACGACGGCGAGATGAACAACCTGCAGATCTCGGTGATCCGGATCAAGAAGGGCGTGGCCTGGACCAAAGTGAAGGTCCACGCCTTCATGCAGGCGCACTTCAAGCAGCGCGAGGCGGAGGAGGTGAAGCCCCTGGACGAGCTGTACGAGAAGAAGGCCAACTGCATCGCCAACCACACCGGCGTGGACATCCACCGCAACGGCGACTTCCAGAAGAACGGCAACGGGACGACGAGCGGCATCGGCAGCAGCGTGGAGAAGTACGTCATCGACGAAGACCACATGTCCTTCATCAACAACCCGAACCTCACGGTCCGGGTGCCCATCGCCGTGGGCGAGTCCGACCTGGAGAACCTCAACACCGAGGACGTCAGCAGCGAGTCGGATCCCGAGGGCAGCAAAGATGTAAGGCCCTGACCGAGAGAGCACCCCTGCTGTGTGTGAGCACCCCGGGCCCTCTCGGCCTTGGCCGGCCTAACCGGGATTCAGCCGCTCTCTCTGAGGGCCCGAGGGTCACGTGAGGCCTCCCCTGGGTGACAGACCCCTGGGCTAACCCCGAATTAGTCACATGGATTCTGGAGCACGCGGGTATGGGGCCAGAGCGAACCCTTTAGTTTGTCCGTCTTGCTCCAGCTGCCCCTGCGGGCAGTGTCTGTCTGTCCGCTGCCCCCAACAGAGGGAACACTGGGGAGGTGAACATTTTCCCGCATGGCCCCCTGACGCCCGCCTCCTCTGCGTCTAGAAACTGGATGACACCAGCTCCTCCGAAGGGAGCACCATAGACATCAAGCCCGAGGTGGAGGAGGTCCCTGTAGAGCAGCCTGAGGAGTACCTGGATCCGGACGCCTGCTTCACGGAGGGTGAGCGGGGGCAGGGAAGGGTGGCTTGTGCGCCCGCTGCTGTTCACTCTCCTGTCTGTGCCAGGGCTTCCCTTACCTGGTTCTGACATGCATGGCTCTAGTTTTCCTTGCCCATCTTGTCTTGGCATCAGCCCCCCCGACTGCCGTGGGAAAGGGCTGGACACAGCACGGGCCTCCTGCCCCTGGCTGCTGCCCTGTAGGGAGCTTCCTGATCCAGAGGTCTTGCTCAGTCGCCACCTTGGGAGTATAGTCTCAGCAGAGCCCCGCTGCGTTCAGCTGCTCCCCTCCCCACTGTACAGTGGGCGCCACCCATGCCAGCATCTGAGGGGGCACCGCCCGGGCCAGCATGCAAAGGGGCGCTGCCCTCAGCAGCAGCATCCTGCCTGACCTGTCTCTCCTGTTGGTGGCAGGCTGTGTCCAGAGGTTCAAGTGCTGCCAGGTGAACATTGAGGAAGGGCTGGGCAAGTCCTGGTGGATCCTGCGGAAAACCTGCTTCCTCATCGTAGAGCACAACTGGTTTGAGACCTTCATCATCTTCATGATCCTGCTCAGCAGTGGCGCCCTGGTGAGATTTGGGGAGGCGGGGTTCAAAGAAACAGTAAGGAGAGGCTGGGTCGTGTTCACGCCCAGTGTCTTTTGAGGGGACCCATTGGCTGAGGTCCTGAGGACAGGGGTTTGGAGCTCTGAGACTAGTCTCCGCTCCTCTTCACCTCTGCCCTTAAGACCTAGCATGAACCCCTGGAGCCTAAGATCCCCTTTTCATGGGGATGGAGACACACACGTGAGGTCAGTGCCAGCTTTGCCCTGTCCCCCCAGTCTCCTGAGAGAGCTTCCCTGTCCACACCCCTGCTCACTCTTCATTTCTGTGTCCCAAGTCAGGAGGGATGTCCTCCTCCCCAACTCCCTGGAAAACCCACATACAGCATGGCAAGCGCTCAGAGCCGAAGCTCTGCTCTGCCCGCCCTGCTCCGCAGGCAGCCACGCAGAGTCCTCCTCTCCATCTGCCCCATGTTCAGCTACGTGCCCCAGAGGACCCTTCGCCCAGAGACTGGGGGAAGGGAGTCGGGTGGGTGACAGGCCAAACATTTATCTGTGGGGAAATCCAGAGCAGAGGGCGGTGTGCAAGAGCCGGGAAACTCAGGTCATCAGGCCCAGTGGCAAGCACGCTCACCTGATGAGCCGACTCACTGGCCCCTGGAGACCGTTTTACAGAAGCTGGGCACATTTGTGTTAGGGTGAAACCAAAGCTTAATCTGAAGTGAAAAGAGGAAGGGAGAGGTCTCAGAGTCAGTGCTGGAGAGCTCAGTAATCCGGGCGGTTTCCTTGGCTTGCCAGATAAGCACTAAGAGGCTGAGCTGGCCAACTGTGTGGTGTGCTGTCCCAGGGAGAGGAGGCTGGGAGGGCTAAGAGGAAGGTTTGTGAGGGAGGGTCTCAGGAGTAGAGCAGGAGGCCCACAGGATGGCAGGGTAGACATTGACCTGCCAGTGGGCAGTCGGACTGCCGCGCCCGCCCTGGGTCGCCGATCAAGCGCTGTCACAGGTGTCCTGAGGTGCTGCAGAGGCTCCGGGTGAGGGAGCACGGTCTGTCAGACGCTGGTGGGAGAACAGGGTGGTGTTCAGCATTACCGTCTGCAGGTCACAGACTGCATGGCAGCTTCTGTTCTCTTCCCCGTCCTCTCCCCCGCACACACACACACACACACACACCAAAGCAGCACTGACCCAAGGGTTCTGTGCTGCGTTTAGCAGTTTTCATGGAGAACCAAGAAGACCCTGAACAGCTAACAGATGTGCACCTGGCACTACACGCTTCTAACCTAGCAACCAGGAAACAGGCAGGTGGAGCTCTGTGAGTTGTAGGACCAGCCAGAGCTACACAGAGAGACCCTGTCTCAAAGAAAGAAAAGGAAGGAAGGGAAGGGAGGGAGACAGGCAGGCAGGCTGCCTGTCTGAAGGGGAGCCATAGCTCTGATGTCCAGTGAAGCTCAGAGGAAGGCCCCATTCTTGAGCATCTCATTCTCACAGAACAGGCTTCTGCCCAGTGCTCTGCCTTAAGGGGAAGCCGTTAGCTGTTTTTTCATTGAATAAAGAAAGTTCATTTGGCTGAGACCGTGGGAAGGGTTGGGCCTCATGACCGCTGTCTCCCCTGCTCATTCATGAAGTGAGGTGGCTCAGCTGTGCGCCTCTTCTTTTCCTTTCCGTGTGGTGTGGTGCACACGGGGCCCTGCGCGTGCTGGTTGAGCTGGTGATCTGCCCACCAACCCTCCATTTCGGAAGGCTGTGAAGGGCCTGCTCAAAGAGGCGCCTCTTCAAGTATGCCAGGGGACTGCTGTCTGCCCCTGAGGTGTGCCCCTCATTTCAGGCATTTCTCCCGCCAAGAACTTTTCACGTCACTGTGACAAAATGAGTGACAGGAAAGCTTGCTTTGGCTCATCCCTTCAGAAGGTTTAGGCCCCTTTGGCTCCTTGTTTCTGAGACTTTGGAGATAGAATGCCATGGTGGCAGGAGCGTATGGGGGACACTGTTCATCTGCGGGCAGACAGGAAGCAAGAGGAAGGTGTCAGGCAGAGCAGCATCCTCAAGCTCCCAGGGAGCCACTTCATCCAACGAGCAGGGTGCTCCCGGGAATCCGTTCGGATGTTGAGCCCATCGACTCGTGAAACCATCTTTTTGGTCTCCCCTGGAACTGCTCTCGCTGACACAAGTCACAGCTGAGCATCACATGTCTTCTTGGCACCCCAGCTACACAGTCCCCCATCATGCAAAGAAGGGTACCTCCTTTGTGAGTTCTGTACAAAGAAAATAGGACTATGGCTTCCACACCCCCTGGGGTCCACTCACCCCTGTGGTGTCCAGGAACTGAGAGGAGACTGAGAGCTCCATGTTTAGTTGGGAAACCAGGGGAGGGGCTGGGGAGCTAGCTCAGCTCTTACAAGTACACACTGCCCTTCCAGAGGACTGAGTTCCCTTCCCAGCACCCACATCAGGCCACAGCTGCCTGTCACTCCAACACTTCTAGCCTCCATGGGCACCT
The DNA here is from genome assembly GCA_028658305.1 of Pachyuromys duprasi. Classification (NCBI taxonomy): domain Eukaryota; kingdom Metazoa; phylum Chordata; class Mammalia; order Rodentia; family Muridae; genus Pachyuromys; species Pachyuromys duprasi. The sequence goes on along the minus strand of CM053752.1, from coordinate 2,272,494 downwards.
ACACTCCGTGCACGCATTCCCATACAGACACACACACACACGTGATTGAAAAGAAAATAAATCTTCTTTAAAAAGCAGCAGCATCCAGGCACAAACAACATGTATTGGATCATCCATTGTATGAGGTGTCCAAAAGGGCAGATGAATGTACAGGGACCGAAAGGATGTGGGAGCCAGGGGGTGACAGCGGGAGATCTGTGAATTCTTTTGGTGGATGACGAAAATGCTCTAAATTCATGTGATGGACATGTGACCCCAGACATCCTCAAAGCCACTGAATTATACGTTTTACTATGAGACGTGAGTTATTTCTCAGGAGAACACTGGTCTGGACCCTGGGGTTGCCCTGCCGGCGCACAGCCGCCTCGTGGAGGAGCAGGAGCCTGTGGCGGGTGGCGGGTGTGCGGAGCTTCCGCTCACTAGGCAGTTGCCACCTGTCTTTCAGGCCTTTGAGGACATCTACATCGAGCAGAGGAAGACCATCCGCACCATCCTGGAGTACGCTGACAAGGTCTTCACCTACATCTTCATCCTGGAGATGCTGCTCAAATGGACAGCCTATGGCTTCGTCAAATTCTTCACCAACGCATGGTGCTGGCTGGACTTCCTCATCGTGGCCGTAGGTGTCCTGTCTTCCACCCCCCACCCCTTGTAGCAGGAGCGGGGCGAGGTTAGCAACCAGCCTGTAGCTGCGGGCTGGGGCAAGGTCCTCCTATGTGGTCAGCTCCTGTTTGGAGAGTGGGGCCTCTGAAGCCCTGCATTACCCCAGAGGGCCTGGCTTGCTTAGATCTAGAAAGTGCCTGCCTTTGCCTGGATACCAGAAAGTTCTTGCTGTGAGACAGCAGGACACCCCCTTCCCGATACTATGAGACAGGAGTCAGAGATGAGGTGCAGTGTGGGGAAGAGAGTGTGGGGAGGAGGTAGGGTGTGGGCATGAGGTGGGGGATTTGCATTAGTGGGTTCAGGAGTGAGGTGGGGTGTGGGAAGAGGTGGGGGTGCAGGGAAGAGGTGGGGGTGTGGGGATGAGGTGGGGTGCGGGGAAGAGGTGGGGGTGTGGGGATGAGGTGGGGTGTGGGGAAGAGGTGGGAGGCGGGGATGGGGAGGCACCTCTTTCTCCTGTCCATGCCCGTGGATATTACCCAGATGTGCGATCACGTCACGTTTCCTGGGAAGAAGGGCCTGTGCTGTGGCCATTCCTGCTGCGATTGCCAAATGGAAACTCTCCTCCAGGCTGTATGTCCCGGGGTCCCAGGCTCTGTGAGCTGAGCTCCTGTGCTGTTTTCAGGTTGGAAGATGCAGCTTTGGACACTGTTTCTCACCCCACCAGCTCTCGCTCTCCTAGCTAACTGACGACTGAGCATCTTCCTCTGCCTGTGCTAACTGAAGCTTTTCCCTTGCAGCATTTAAGGAGAGGGTATTCCAGTCCCAAGACCATAGCTGTGGAGAATTCATCTGGGGGCTGGGAAGGGCCACAAAGATGGAGGCTTTGGAGGCTGGAGACAGGGTGGGCAGGTTAAGAAGAGACTTTGTTGGCTATGTGGTAAACTGCCTTCAGAATACCTGTGGAGTGCTTAGGACAGATCAGTGCGGACATCTTTTAGGACCCTACATGAGCAATGGCTTCTGCTTCATGCACACATTGTTTTCGCAGGTTATCTTCTCCCTCAGTGGTTAGTGTCTCCCTCCAGGGAGATACTGTGCCCATCTGCTCCTGCTTCAAGAGAAGCAGTTTTAGTCAGGGTTCTCTAGAGTAATGGAACTTATAGTACATATATGTGTGTATGTGTGTGTGTGTGTGTAGAGAGAGAGAACTTATTAGAATGACTTACAGGCAGTGGTCCAGCTAAACCAACAATGGCTACCTATGAACAGAAGATCCAAGGACCCAGTCATTGTTCAGTCCACAAGGCTGGATGTCTCAGCTGGTCTTCAGTGTACCCCAGAACGCCAAAGAAGTAGACTCAGTGGAGGTAGCCAGGTGAGAGCAAACAGGCCAAGGCCAGTGCTTCCTTCTGCATGTCCTCACCCAGGCTTCTACAGGAGGTGTGGCCTGGATTAGAGGTGGATATTCCCACCTCAAAAGATCTGGATTAAATGTGTCTTCCCACCAGATCCAGATTAGAAGTGGTTCTTCCCTTCAAATAAAGCAGAAATCCCTCAGGGGTGTGCCCCTTCATTTGGGGGTTTTTAGTTAACTCCAGGTATAGTCAGCCAAGAACAGCTATCACACTAGTCTTTGGGAAAGTATGCAAATGAGGCAAAGCCACCCTGCACCCTTAAAGTGATCCAAATAGTCTGGACGTGTGTGGGCGGGTCTCCTACTGCGGTTAGATCTAGACACCTGAGTTCCAGCTGGGGGGCGATGGGATGACTCCTGAAGCCAGGCTGGCTCTCCTCCTAGAGAAGGGGAAGTACACCTCACTCCTCCTCAGCACCTCAACTGGGGAAGGTGCCCCAGGAGCCCCTCCTCTCTTGGGCTTAATGAGGACTCTTCCATTCTCCAGCTGCCCAAGAACTATGAGAGGAAGCGACTCTCTCCTTCCCTCCATAGTCAAGCCCAACCTGAGCCGATTCTCTACACTGAGGAACCCCAGATTCAAGGTTTCCGTCAGGCATGTCACATCCCCCTATACCAGGTCACCTACAGATTGACACTTATTTAGGGTTTCCTTTTCATACTCTGTAGACAAAAGATAGAGCAGCAAGACGCGCATATACTAACTGACTATAACCCATCAGTTCCTCTAGCTTTTGGAAGTTGCTGGGTTATTACATTGCTGTGGGTCCCACATCGGCTCTGACAGTCATTGGTAATCAACATGAATCGAACACTTAATTCAAAAGGAGTCCTGGGAGGACAAGTTGGTATGGCCCCAGCCCTGGGGAGCCTGTTCAGTGACTCTAGCCTAGCTCTGTGCCCGGGTACAGCCTGTGGGAACAGGGCTTTCACGGGAACTGTACTCTTTTGACCTCTACCTCTGTCCACTTATTCACTTGTCCAATGTTTGTTGAATGCCCACAATATGCAAAGCCTGCTCCATGTTGTGGAAAATATGAAGAGTCTCAAACACGGCTGCTTTTCTCTTGGAGCCTACGAGATGAAACCCATACACAGGGCATGGCCTACTGCCACATGTGATGGCCACTCTCCATTTTCGGGTGGAAAATGAGGCCTTGTCCGGTACGCAGAGAGCTAGGTCTGCACAGAGTGTGTGCTGCCCATCGGAGGAACTCCTGGCTCTGTGGGCATCGTAGGGCGTGAGGTGTATGTTTAGGGCCCAGCTGACCACACCTACGGTGCTACCCCATCTCATCTGCCACTGACTCACGTGTCTCCACGCCTGTTGCCCTGCTAGAGTCTCACTTTTCCTTGTTGCCTCTTAAAGCTGCTGCCAGCACTACTTTTCTAGAGCCGTGAAGACGATGAGACAGCGTCTTAGACAGGTTCTCTTTATTAGGAGGTGGTGTGAATTCCCAAATAGGCCTGTTCTCTGTTCTCAGGCTTCGTGTACACTGGTGTTTTGCCCTGTGAAACAAGTTTACCGTCTTTCTCCAAGAACCATTCCCCATTGCTTGCAGGGTTACCACTTCTGTTCAGGAATGGGACCGTGAAGATGCAATGCACCTCAGACTGACCTCGGCCTCCAGAAAACATTCTCTCCCTGGAGAAGTCAACCTCTCCAGTTCTTTCTGTGCCTGAAAGGTTCAACTTTGTCTCTTTAACTTTTTTTTTTAAGGCTTGATTTCTTTGTACGCTTGACCAAATGTTCTGATTATGTCCAGTAAGGGTTCAGCATGGAAACCCAGGAGACTGTAAGAGTTATTCGCTGCTGAGGGCCAGGCCTGGGGAGACCCAACTAGTCTTGCCCTGGCTCAGTTGAGCGGGCCAGCCCCATAACTGACCTCTGTGCCTCCTCTGCCCTTTCTCCCACCGGACAGTTATCTGTAAAGTGGCCATCTTTCAGAGCAGGGGTCCTCCTGTTTTGTGTGGGGGTCCCTAGACACTCAGAGTTTAGGTTTCTACAACCTGTCCCTGCCAAGGACATGAAGTGCAGCTGACCTGGGGACTTTTGAGCTAGGGTGCCTAGTCGAACTGGGATAACCCTCCATCGGCAGATCCCGTTAGGACCTCACTAACAGTTGGGCAGTTCGAGGCTAATGGGGGTAAGGGTTGACCTGCAGGCCAGAGCGGTGGCTCAGTGGTTAAACACGCTTACTGCTCAGCAGAGGGTACCAGCTCAGTCTCCATCACCCACATGACTCCAGCTTCAGGGGGATGTCTGGACACCTCCAGCCTCACACGAATGCACCCCACACAAGCACGGCTCCTTCCTGATTAGCTTTGAGCAGTGCCTGGGACTCAGCTCCATAGTGGATACCAAAGTTGATGGGCTGTGAGCACATGCATGAGTTGGTTTGCACCGTGTTAAAACTGAATCCTTTAAGCCTGCTCCGTGCTCCATCACTGACCATCTACTTCACTTCTGTCCCGTACTAATCCTGGTACTGAATTACAAAAAAAAAAAAAAAAATCTTTTTAGCCAGGTGTGGTGGCCTTTAATCCCAGCACTTGGGAAGCAGAGGCAGGTGGATCTCTGAATTCGAGGCCAGCCTGGTCTACTGAGCAAGTTCGAGAACAGCCGATTTTGTATTGGTTTGTTTTTATGTCTGTGGGTGTGGCTCAGTAGTGAACCACGCCCATCGTGCCCAAGGCCTGGGTTTAATCTCCAGTCACACAGCAGAAGAGGTGTTTGTGGGTCCCTGCTGCGCAGAGTGGAGACACCGAGCTAAGACAATCTAAGCAGCAGATGCGCTTACAGACTTTTTCTTTTGGCTTTGGAACACCAGCTAAAGTAAACTGACTGCTCCCGTTTCCCAGTAGAAGAAGGATCTTGAGCCACCCCAGAACCCTGTGCAACTAGAGTAGAGAGAAAAGCTGCCGGGAGCACCCCCGCCGGGAGCACCCCTGAGCACAGACATCCTCAGACCTGACTGGGTCGTGCTATGTTTGGGCCAAGTGCCCCATATCTTGCTGAGGCCAAGCCTGGGCAGCCCCAGGTATGGCTCGTGTCCAGCATTCAGGGTCATCCTGGTAGTGGGAGCATGTTAAGTTTGCTGTTGGGGAGCAGGCAAGTGTTGACTAAGTCTAGGCTTACAGACTTCCCCAGGAGGTCAGCGGTTCATCTCTGGGTGGTTCAGAAACTGATGCTCTGTTGGAATCCTGCCATGTCACCCGCATGCTAGAGCAGGTCCCCACAGCCGGCCCAGGTAGCCCGAGCACCGGCTCAGGTCAGCGGTGTGGGGCTCATCCCCGAGCTGCCACTGAGAGTAACCGTTCCCCGTCTATGAATGAAAATGACCCCTCCGCCATGAGTTACATTAAGAGCAATCAGAGACTGTCCTGAAGCTGGCAGAGGCCAATACATTTGGAGCTAGTCTAGAAGGACAGGAAGGGGATTTTGAGAAGGATGGATTTGGTGTCCACGGCCACACAAGGTTCTATGGCCACGAAGGGCAATGGCTGAGCTTCTGAGATTGAGATTATAGTTAACAGTGAGAGAGGCGGTCATGCAAGTAGCTCTCGTGGGGTTGGAATCCTGTAAAGGAGGCTCTTGGGAGAGGCAGCGACCTGTGGAACTTCTTGACTGCATTTCCTTTGTTGGTGTAGTGACTCATCCAATTCTCAAATGGTTTCTTGTCAACCAGGATAAAAGAGCTGGTCCCCGTTGGAAATGCCGTGGTGGCTGAGCTGAGGAGGGGCAGCGGGTGTGGTGTGTGTATTTACCTCTATTCTTTTCCATAGGTACCATTAAGTTTGTCTGGCTTAATTTAATGGGAGCCTCTGGGAGCTGCAGACTGTAAAGGGCGAGGGTAAGGTTCATGTCACCTCTTCAGGCTCCTCTCCTTCCAACGGGACCTCCTCCTCTCCCCTCCCCTCCGCCCCTTCCCGTTCCGACTTATGTGTGTTCTGCTGCCTTCCCTTTATTCTCTCTTCCCTTTGTGTTTTTCTTCTGCCTCTCTCAACCACCTTTCCTTCCAGGTTGTTTGAGTCAAGTTGAAGTAGGCTGAAGTAGGCAGCCGGTGGTACCCACTTCCTCTGCTGGGGGGAACCCCCATCTGTTAAATCAGTGCTAGGGGTTTTATTCTAACACTCTGGAACCTCTGTTTCCTTTTCCTTTTCTTTTTCTTTTTCTCTTCTGTTTTTGTGTAGGTCTCTTTAGTCAGCCTTATAGCTAATGCCCTGGGCTACTCGGAACTAGGTGCCATAAAGTCCCTTAGGACCCTAAGAGCTTTGAGACCCTTAAGAGCCTTATCACGATTTGAAGGGATGAGGGTAAGATACTAAGAGCAGCCGATCCTTCTGCATGCCAATGGAATCTGTAAAAGCATGCTAGAACTGATCACACGGGCGGAAAAATCATCCAAACACAAACTGTGATGCAGCTGCCAAGCTGACCCTCCACTCTCTCCCTCGCACCTGCCCCGTGTGCGGGGGAGTCTCATTCAGCTGCCTCATCACGTTAATACTAGCCCGACCCCACAACGTGCTGCTGCGGAACCTGTTAATCTGCCTCCCTCATCTGGCCTGGCTTACCTGAAGTGCTCGGGGCGGCTTTCTGGGCTGGGGGATTTATAGGGAGAATCACCAGGTGCAAAGAAGGGGAATTATAACCCAGAGACCCGCTGAAAAGCCTAGGCTGCAGGCAGGAAGAGCGCAGGATAGAGGCAGCGGCCACGCGGGGCCTGTGGCCTTGAGGGGTCACTGAAAGGACTGGAAGACAGGGCAGCAGGCTTGGAACTGGGGACGGAGCGGAATTCGGCATGACCCCGGGAGAAGAAATGCGTTTCTTTCTATTCTGATTCCTCTTATTGCACCTTGTTGTTCTCAGCCCAGTCCCTCTCGGGACTGGCAGCCGCTGTCTGGTAGCAAAGCTTTCCTCCTCACCCCCGGCCCCCTGCCCATGCTCTGTGGTCCCCGTCCTCACAGCATCAGAAGAGCGGACTCGGCCAGGCAGCTGCATATCAGCTGGCTCTGGAATCTCTTGAGATCCCCTGTTTCTACCTGGGCCGTACACTACCCAGGTCCAGTCGGTACACGGGGCTGTCACGCTGCTGTGTGCAGACGACTTTCTCTTTTGATGCCTTCCCCTGTCAGTGTGCACAGATGTGTGCGCACACTAAAATGTTGTCATCCAGAAAATCCCTAGGACAGCTGGCCCTGTGGTGACACTCGCCCTGTGCCAATCCCAGGGGTCTGTTTTGCTCACGGGGCCCAAGAACGCTCACTTTACTTTAGATGTTGTAAACATGCAGGAGAGCAAACCAGAGGGTGTTTCTAAACGTGCAAACGCGAGGGCATAGGCAGGAGAGCGGAGCCTGTTGCTGTGCTCCACAGGGAGGGAGACAGATTGGCAAAACCAGAGACCAGGGCGGAACGGCTGGGCCCGTTCCTCATCTGCGGCCCCGGCCAGTCCACAAAGCTGTTCACCACTGTGCAGGAAGGGGAAATTCTTATGGGGACTTAGGAGTCTCATTACCTTAGGTTATTTAAACAAACGATGACGTTTGCAATGACCCCGTGTGGACTCTGTAGCACAGTCACAGTTTGGCTAAACGTGACCTTCAATGGCCTCCTGAAGCCTTCTGCAGGACTACGAGTTCGGTCTAATTAAAAAGGAATTCTACATCTTTCTCCCACAAGTAAGAGAGGTTTCAGCATGGGCGAAAGACAGACACTGTTCTGACCAGACGAAATTCAGAGAGGGTGTGTGCTGTTGTAGAGTCGACAGTTGGAATGGCCACAGTGTGAGTGGAGGTCGATTAAAATGCTCGTCTCTGCTCCTCTGCCTGCCCACGTTTTCACAGAGATATTAAACCTTGGTAGTTTTAGAGTTAATAGTCCACCATGGTGGCAGAACGAGGGACAGGGTGCAGCTGTGAACAACCCATCAAAGGCATTGGCAACAGCATTGGACCCGAACCTAGTCCCTAATGGGGACCCTGGGCCTCCTCAAGGAGATTGCCACTCCTACAGACAGCGCCCAGCATGCCCAGCTGGCACTATGAACTCTCTGGTGGCTCATTGCTGACTCTGCCACTGCTTCTGATGCAGTCGCTGCCAGGGACTAGCTGGAGACATTTGCTTAGAGGAAGTCATTTGAATAATCCAGATGTAGGAGACCTTTTCCTAGCACCCACCCCCTTTTCGACTTCACTGTGCTCCCACCTTCCCTTAGCTCCCGTTTGCCTTACCCCCCCCAAACTTTTACTTGCCTTCTCTCAGAACAGCAGATCAGCTCAAAAGGGAGTTTTGTTTTTAAAGTAGCTCGCTGTTCTTGGCTAAGGTGATATATAGGCAAGAACAGCTGTGACCCCACAGCTGCAAGTCAGAGCAGTAGTACTCAGTGGGAGGCAGGCAGCGGGGCCACCGCTGGCGCGCTCGGGGACACCCACTCCTGCCCCGAAGCTCACTGGGACAGAGTTGTAGCAAGCCCCCACCAGTGCCTGTGTTTGTTCGAGGATGGTCTACCTGGGGTGTGTGTTTCCAGTCAGTAGTTTGGCTTCTTCAATATGCCAGCTTTTACAAGATGCCACCTAAAACTCCCAGCTAAGAATCCCTGCTAAGCCGAGGATCATCCGTGCAGATGGGCTCAACTGTCACTGTGCTGCTCTGACTCTAGGCTCTGCCCTTCCCTTGAAAGGGGTGTCACCCTAGCCTGAACTGGGGTACTCACTTCAGTCTCCTCTCCTTCCTCAAACCAAAGACCAGAAATTGCAACAGTCCTGCTATTGGCAAAGGAACATTTATGTCGCTCCTTGCTTTTCTCTCCTCCATAGTCCCCCTAAGACCTCGCTGTGCTGTTAATCTCGGGGGGGTTACTGCTATGAAACATGCATGCATTCCTGTTGTCAGTACATAGTTGTCACGAAAGCCATGTTCCCTCTGCCAGATGCTAAAAGCTGACTCACAGTCTTTAGAGAGTTAAATGAGTAAGAGTAGTGTCTCAGGCAGCTTGGGGATGAGGACGATGTAAGAATTAACATCCAAAAGAGTTTTCTCATCAACTAAATGATAGTCATATCAACCGCTGAGTGTAAGCCACCTTTGGACCAGTCAGCTCTCTTGCAGGCCTCTCGAACCTACCCTTGAGTTCTGTGTCTGCCCTGCAGAGATCTCGCTTTTCACAATAACAGATCGCATCACAACTAGGGCAGTGTGAAATGCCCAGAGAGCAGGGGGAGCAATCCAGTTAGAGCACCGCTGAGAACATGGTCATTAGCAGGTCATTAGTAGGAGAGAAGGGAGCTTCCTGCGCAGTTAGTTCTGCTGTGCAGCCTCGTGGCCAGCGTCCACAGCAAAGACAAGAGATGGGTCCATTCCACCAAATCCGTTTACTGCCTTATTTGTAACACTAAGGTGAGGGGGTTCCCAGTAGTTGAGGTTGATAAACAAAGCTACGCTGCAGAGGCTGAGGATATAACTTAGGGAAAAGCCCTCGCCCAACACATGGGAGCCCTGGGTTCTATCTCTAGCGCTGAGACAGAAAGGCACATTTTATAAATCCATTTTCTCTTAAAGGATTCTTATACCCTATGAGCGATGAAGCTGACATTAGCATCAGGCTTGTGGGTCACGAGGGTCAGCGAGTTTTCCCTCACTGTGTTTTGCATCCATATTTTACTCTAACATGCAGACACCCCGTAGGGCAGGCTAAACTGAGTTTGGAAAGAACTCAGTGGCATCCTTGCTTAGAAAGGTGTCCTGGGGCAGGCCACAGGCTGACTTGCCGTGAGATCCTGCAACTCCAGGCTTCCACCTGTGAAAGCTGCTTTATGCCTCACACCATGGCCTCCCAGACCTCTAGGGACCATGTCATACACACACCCACACACACAGGAATCTTCATGTCCTCTGTTCTTACTGTTTGACAAGGGACTGTTCTGTTTGGGGATCATCCCCTTTTGCCTGTTCTTTTCCACATTTCATTGCTTTTTGCTCCCACCAAAGGGTGAACACTGTAGAATAGGAAGTAAAAGTTGAATTTGATATCTGGCACCTTTGATAAATGCATGAAAGGACATGGAGAATCTCCAGACGGCAACAATCCCAGGTGCCCTCTCATAAAAGAACATACACCCTAGTAGTATCTGTCTGGACTGTAAGAGATTTCTTGGTCTAAGAATTAAGAGATAGCCGCCTCTCGGTCTAAAGGCACTCATATATGAATTGGAGAATCACAAATTGAACAGTTGAAAGGAAGAGCAACTCTGGCTACTTTTAGAAGTAGACCGAGAGATGTGCGCAAAGCTGTGCCTTCCAGCCTGAAGCGGAAACTTGAAGCTGTCGGGACAGCCTTCCTGTGCCCCAGCAGCTCTGCTAAGGTGTTCGGGCCGGGCAACCTCCAGGGTTGCTTTGAAGTCACTAAACGCTGGCGGAAGCTGCTGGGACCGCCGCCTGGCTGCCTCTAGCATACTGCAAAACCCAAGAAACTTCCACTCCTGGGCTCTTTGTTTTAACTGTGAAGAATGGGGTTGAGGCCCAGCTGAGCAGTCGGCAGTCGGAAGGCAGGACAGCAGAGAGCCTAGAGCGAGATTCACAGCTGCTCCCATTTTAACCTAAACCGTTCGGTAGAGGGAATATAGCTTTTTCTTTCTTCCTTGAGCCTGCAAAATTTGCATGCTCAGCTATTGCCTGAAAAGAGGTAACTGCCTTGCATAGTCGTGAGACGTTCTGTACTGTGCTAACCCAAAGGGCAGTGCTATGACTTTGAACAATCGTGCCTTGTTTTTCAGAGGGGGAATGTCTGTTGAAAGGCCCCTAGTGAGCAATTGCTCAGATTTCCCTGACAGAGGCAGATTTTGTCAGTTGAAAAGCAGGGAGACTGCACTAAAATATCATTTTCCTGGTCCCAGGTTGGGGCCTAGAAAAAACTCAGGGTCAACTTGGGCAGGGGAGTTTGTATAAACTGAAACAAAGCACAACTTATTAAAATTCACCCAAATGTAGTGCAGAGACTTAGACATTTGGGGTCCTGCCTGTGGACCTGCACAGTTAGAGACTCCAGCTGGGGGGACAACACAGTGTTGCCATGGCAGAGCAGGCCACAGAAATGCCATTCCCCTCCTGGAAACCACGGGACTGTGCGTGCCCTTCCCGCCAGCTCTCAGCAGCCCCTTCCACTGCAGGTGGTGGTGAACGCCTTGGTGGGCGCCATCCCTTCCATCATGAACGTCCTGCTGGTGTGTCTCATCTTCTGGCTGATTTTCAGCATCATGGGCGTCAACCTGTTCGCGGGGAAATACCACTACTGCTTCAACGAGACTGCCGAAATCCGGTTCGAAATCGAGATTGTTAACAATAAAACGGACTGTGAGAAGCTTATGGAGGGCAACAACACAGAGATCAGGTGGAAGAACGTCAAGATCAACTTCGACAACGTCGGAGCCGGCTACCTGGCCCTTCTGCAAGTGGTGAGCGTTTCTGCTTCCCACCAGGCGAGGACTCTGCTCCCTTCCCAGCCCTGCTTCCAGGGTCAGGGCCACCCTGGCGGGGGAGGGGAGGGGGTCTTGAGAACATGCTACTCCCCAAGTCAATTTCCAGGAAATGCCTTTCCCCTGGCTTCCCTGAAGAATCTGCTCAGAGGCTCAGTTCTGCACAGCAACAGGTAGAAAGGCTGCAATGGGAAAAGGGGGTAGAAGGGCGGTTCTCAACCTGTGGGCTGTGACCCCCATGTTGTATGTTGCGTGTTCTCTGTTGTCAGGTATTTACACTACTATTTGTAGTCATATCAAACTTGCAGTCATGAGGTAATGATTAAATAATTTTATGGTTGGAGGGTCACCACAACACAAGGAACTGTATTAAAGGGTCACAGTCGGCGTTAGGAGGGTTGAGACCCACTGAGCTGGAGGACCGGGCAGAGTTAAAGGGAAGGAAAGCAAGGAGGGGAGATGAACTCAAAGCCCAGCATGGCGGGGCTCTGGGGACAGCTCTGCTGACGATCAGAATAGGGCAGGGCTAGCATGCTGCCGCCCGGCCAGTGGCCCAGCCCAGGCCAGGGTCCCTGGGTGTCAGGGGAGGCTCCGCCCAGGCCAGGGTCCCTGGGTGTCAGGGGAGGGCTCAGCCCAGGCCAGGGTCCCTGGGTGTCAGGGGAGGCTCCGCCCAGGCCAGGGTCCCTGGGTGTCAGGGGAGGCTCCGCCCAGGCCAGGGTCCCTGGGTGTCAGGGGAGGGCTCCGCCCAGGCCAGGGTCCCTGGGTGTTGGGAGGAGCTCATCTTACTCACTTACTGCTCTTGTCTGTGCTCGTTCTGCCTTCCCTAGCTCTCTGGTCTCCTTGCCCAGTGTGGAAGTCTGTGGCTGTGCTGCCGGGACAGTTGGCAGAGCCAGCTTCTGGCCAGCTGGAGCACACTGTAATGTTTCTGTCGCTCAACTTTTCTGACCCTTTGCTTCTGTGGTTGCATACAGATTCTAATACCCTGCTAAGAGAATTTGTTATTTAAAAAATCCTCAGCACAAAGTTAATTAGGGCGACAGTTACCATGTCCATTGCCATTAGTACCTACACCGGAGGCTGGATTAGCTCACAGCACGGGGAAGCTCCTGGCCTAAGCCATCCTCTGCCACTCACAGTTAAATGCCAGCGGAGGGAGGTTACCAGAGGACTGCCCTCCGCCCACCACGGCCCCTTTGCTTTTCTGTCACAGTGTAAGCAGGTCGGGCTCTTGGGCCTAAGGTTAGAACAGAAGGGTAGGACAGACCCTTGCCTAATGTGGACAAAGCCCTGGGTTCAATTCCCCACACCACAGAGTAATCAATTAGCTAACCAACCAAAAGGGAAAATAAAAAAGCTGTGCTTGTGACTTGAACCTGCGCAGCTCCAGAAAACTGGAGTCTCTTGGGCACTTGGTACTTATCTAAGTCCTTTCTAAAGAGTGGCTCCTTGGTGGTCCCAGCATTCGGTGGACGGTCCACCTGCTCCCGCTGTGGGCTCCACCCCAGACCCTACAGGCCAGTGATAGTCCCATCGTTAGTCTGTCTCTCTGCCGGACTTCACTGACTGTCAGGGACTCGCTCAATGTCCAGGAAAACTGTACACCTCTAGGCTCCATGCTGTGCTCTCGCCAGCCCTCAGGACCCCCAAGCCCTCAGGACCCCGCCCTGACTCCCAGCCCCCCTCTCCCAGGCAGGCACTAACAACTGGCTCTGTTTCCCAGGCAACCTTCAAAGGCTGGATGGATATCATGTACGCAGCTGTAGATTCCCGAAAGGTAGGGACACACGGACACACATAGTGACACGTGACCATCTTAAAGGACAGAAAGCAAGTGGGAAGGGGGTGGGGACAAAGGCCCTGACCTGTCTCTTTGGACACTAATGGGCTGCAGTGAGGATGGTGGCTCCTTCCCCTCCTCCCTCTCACGTCTCTGCGTGATCAGCCCCTGCTATCTGCTTGACCCTGGTGGCCCTGACCACCCTCAGTCCTACTCCAGAGTGAAAACATACAAGGTATACAGGGCGGCCCTCCCCCTGCCCTTGATGGACCAATGGAGGGCAATAGAGCCTGAGGCTCCTGTCCCCAGCCATCAGCCACACGCAGGGAGGGCAGGGCCGGCCAGCGGCTCCCTGCATTGGAGTCAGCCACCTGACAAGCCTAGCCAGACACTGACTGGGGCCCCTGTCCCCTGCCTTTCCGCAGCCTGATGAGCAGCCTAAGTATGAGGACAACATCTACATGTACATATACTTTGTCATCTTCATCATCTTCGGCTCCTTCTTCACCCTCAACCTGTTCATCGGTGTCATCATTGACAACTTCAATCAACAGAAGAAAAAGATAGGTTTACCCCCACACTGCCGCGGGCAGGGGCCAACCCCGATGACAAGTGGCACTGGGTGTTGTTTCCAGACAGACAACGCCCTGTAACTCCAACTGCCACCTTGTGCTTGCCCCCACGCCCCAGCCCTGGGCAAGCCTTTTGTTTGGGGCAGAGCTTTGCAGCTAGTGGATCCTCACATTTCCCTGCAGTTCTACATTCTTGAGGCCACTCCTGTTGGGGCTCTCCACCAGAGGGAGGGGCAAAGAGAAGAAGCTTTGCTGAGACTCAGGGCTAGTCCCGTGATCAGGCTCCTGTAGCATGGTGGGGCTGGAGAGGCCGGCCTCAGACAGTCCATGTCCCACAGTGGTAGTAAGTCCTCCAAAGCAAGCTGGAAGGTAACCTGCTCCTGTTTATTTAAAAATTTAGTCTGTTTGGTGAGTCGCAAGAATCCTAAGCTGCCTTTTCAAGACAGGATTTCTCTGTGTAGCCCTGGCTGTCCTGGACTTTGTAGACCAGGCTGGCCTCAAACTCACAAAGATCCACCTGCCTCTGCCTCCTGAGTGCTGGGATCAAAGGCGTGCGCCATCACACCTGGCCCTCTAAGCTGCCTTCTTGTACCACAAGTTCCAAATTTTGAATTTCATGAAAAGTGAATTTGCCATTTGCTGTACTCAAAGGTCTCTTTTAAATGTTTGGAAGGGGCCGCAGGGCATGGTGGTGAGTACCAGTGCTCAGGAGCAGAGGCGGGCAAATCTCACTGCACAGTCCCAGGCCCCGTAGTGAGACCCCAACTAGAAGAACACAGCCTCTTTCCCTCGGTGTGTCTGGCCTTGCTTGCTCCTCCTCCTGCCCCGAGAGCCTGTGAGTGGACAGTCCTGTCTCGTTGCTCAGCCTGGCAGGCTCCAGATGCCCCAGTTAAACTGGTATTGTCTCTGCCGGGAGGAATTGCCCCCGGAGTGTGCCCTGCTGAGAAGTCCCTCGACTCCCAGCCAGGCCGCCTGAGCCGATTGTAATTTTCCTCTCTTTGTTCTCTCTCTACTTTGGAGGTCAGGACATCTTCATGACAGAGGAGCAGAAGAAGTACTACAATGCCATGAAGAAGCTGGGCTCCAAGAAACCCCAGAAGCCCATCCCCCGCCCCGTGGTAGGTGTCCTGGGCAGACTAGCCAGAAGGCACACACCAGGACTGCTACAAAAGAAGGGGGAGACCTGACTGGCTGCCCGGTGCTGCCTGTGAATCCTCTGCTAGATGCCTCACAACCATCAGGGAGTAGAAAAGAATCGGGCGTGGCCAGGAGTCTCCTGTGAAACAGGAATGAGCAAAGGAAAGCGAATAGGCTTGGTCCTGTTCACATAGGACTTGGTAGCCAGGCATGGCAGCACCAAGGTAGGAGCGTCGCAAGGTCAGAGGCCAGCCTGAGCCACATCGCGAGATCCTCTTTCAAATAACAACACTGAGGTTTGGTCAATATTTTCTCAGTGGCTGTCCCTTAAAGTACGGTGGCAGGAAGGGTGAGGCAGCAGAGTGGCCTCCATCCCATAGCCAGGAAACAGAGAGGGGCGCTGGTGAGGACTGTCTCCTCCCCTTCCATCTGGACCTCAGCCAATAGGCTGCTGCTGCTACGCTTTGGGTGGGTGGGGGGCTTGCTCCCCTAGCTAATCCTCACACATATGTGTGGGCTGTGTGTGAAGCATGTCTTACCAATATGCTGGATGTTCTTCCATGCAATCAACTGTCACACTGGAACTCTAGTATAAAAACCATGGGCCCCGGAGAGTCGGCTCATCTGAAAACATGTGCTGCTCTTGCAGAGGACCCAGGTTCAGTTCCCAGTGCCCATGTCTGCAGCTCACAGCCGCCTGTAGCTCCGGCTGCAGGGGATCCGACAGCATCTCTCCCCTCCGGGCACCTCGTATCCACATAACCACACACACATATCAAATGTAGATAAATCTCTTTTGGGGGCGTGTGGGGGGATTTGAGACAGGGTTTGTCTGTGCAGCCCCGGCTCTCCTGCAGACAGGCTGTAGACCAGGCTGGCCTCACGCTCAAGAGATCCGCCTGCCTTCCAAGTGCTGGGATCATTGCCACTCGGCAATAAGTCTTTAAAATTTATGTTACATGTAAATATTACATAATTACACACACGTGTACGCTCATACCTGGGCTCATCATCCCAGTGCGAAGGTGGCCGGGGGCACGGATGAGCAGGCCAGCGGCCCTGCACGTCTGAAGCCTTCCGGGAATACTCTCCTGTGTTTCCCCCGCAGAACAAAATCCAGGGGATCGTGTTTGACTTCGTCACTCAGCAAGCCTTCGACATTGTGATCATGATGCTCATCTGCCTTAACATGGTGACGATGATGGTGGAGACCGACACCCAGAGCAAGCAGATGGAGAACATCTTGTACTGGATCAACCTGGTCTTCGTCATCTTCTTCACCTGCGAGTGCGTGCTCAAAATGTTTGCCTTGAGACACTACTACTTCACCATCGGCTGGAACATTTTTGACTTCGTGGTGGTCATCCTCTCCATTGTGGGTGAGTGGGCGGGGCCAGGGCCAGGACTTGATGTCTGAGAGCTGCCTGTGTGTCTCCCGTGTGCAGTCCTCGGTCCAGGCAGGTCACATGGTCGATGTGTCTTGCCCCCCCCCTCCCGCCCTGAGACCCCTAGCAGTCCTGGGTGCAAATGCTGCAGCTCAGAGGCAAGACACAAAGTCAGATTTGCTTTCAAGGGATTTAGGTCTACCAGGAAAGGTAAAAGAAACTTGTCTTTTAAATGTAGTGATGGTCCCGGGAGACCATCAGCTGGTCAAGTGCCGTGTGGTGTGTCTTAGCTATGGTCACCATGACCTGAAGCAACCCTTCGGGGAAACAGTTTGCTTCACGTACAGTTCCGTCTGATGTCATCACCAAAGGCAGTAAGGGCAGGAACTCGAGCAGTCTGGAGCAGGAACTGATGTAGAGGCTCCGGAGGGTGCTGCTTGCTGACTTCATGTTTGTGAGCGTTTAGCTGTATGTGTGTATGTGCGCTGCATTGTGCCTGGTGCCCATGAAAGTCAGACGAGGGTGTTGGTCCCTGGAACTGCAGGTACAGGTGGTTGTGAACCAGCATGTGAGTTTGGGGTGCTGGTCCTCTGAGTCAGGTCTCAGCCCCCTTACTTCCCCTTTCATTAGACCGCAGCACCCTGGGCAGGTGATGGGGGTGTCTTAGACACAGCCCCCATGCAGCCTTGGCATCTGCATAGCCAGCACCAGCCCCTCTTGGAAGGCAGGGATTTTTCCTGGTGTTTTTTTTTTTAATGTGTTTTTCCTGGATGAAAATATGTGCACTGCATGTTTGGTATCCGAGGAGGTCAGAAGAGGGTGTCAAGTTCCCTGGAATTGGAGTTACAGATAGTTGTGGGCAACCATGTGGGTGCTGGGAATCAAACCCGGGTCCTCTGGAAGAGCAGCCAATGCTCTTTACCACTAACCCCTCTCTCCAGGCCCAAATTTTTCCTTTTTCTTTTGTGTTGTGTATGTGTGTGTACCACATGCAGGCAGTGCCGGGGGGGAGGAGGTGGTACATAAGAAGTTGTTGGATCCTCTGGAACTGGGGTTAAGGATGGTTCAAGCCACCCTATGGGTGCTGGGACTCAAACCTGGGTCTCCCTCATGAATGGCCCTTAACCGCTACACCATCTCTCCAGCCCCTTTCTTCTAACTTAAAACCCTCAAAGGAGAGATTTTTGAGCTGTCTAAAGCTGAAGGCTCAACGCTTACATGCTCTTATGGTTAAGAGGTACTTCCCTAGTTCAAAGCTTCATGTGAGCGGATGCTCTTCCAGTCTCCTTGGCACATAGAGGACAGGGAACAGCATCTCATCAGAGCAGCAGTGCATTGTAGCAGCACCTCATTACATCAGCAGTGCATTAGAGCAGCAGCACACTGCAGCAGCAGTACATTACATCAGCAGTGCATTGCAGCAGCAGTGCATTACATCAACAGTGCATCAGAGCAGCATCACACTGCAGCAGCATCACATTAGAGCAGCATCACATTGCAGCAGCAGTGCATTGAGCAGCAGTACATTATAGCAGCAGTGCATTACATCAGCAGTGCATTAGAGCAGCATCGCATTGCAGCAGCAGTGCGTGCAGAAGGCAGCTCTAGCTTTCACTTCCCACCTTTCCTTCTCCTCTCCCGTCTGTGGCCTTCCTCAGATTCCCCTGTGTTGCTCTTTAGCTTGAAGACAAGCGGGCTGCTTGAGGTGGGTCCACAAAGGAGGGGAACTGGAAAGTTGTCTAAACTGGAAAGTTTCACCTCTACTTCTGCAACTTTCTCCAGCCGGCACGTCTCCTGCTTTGGTTCTGGTTTCTGATCTACACCCTTCAGCTCAAATCTGGAAGGCCACCCTGAGCAGCCAGCTCCAGCCTCCAGGGCTAGCTCTCTCGTGAGGGGAAACAAAGCAAGAACCACATACATTGAAAGTGTGTAGCATTACCTAAAACTCGAAGAGTGGCACACCATGGGAGGACCTGTTCACTGTGTTTGTATTTGGAAATCTGGTGGTGGGCTGGAGAGCGTTTGAAAAGCTGGGCAAAATGGGGAACTGAAAAGCTGGGGAAATGTTTTCCCTGGGTAGGAAAACAAACATCTGTTTTGTTTTAGTCATAGGAAAGGAAAAAGTCATTTTAATTGGAGGGACCAGTCTTGCAGACAAAAACCAATTAACATCTTAAATATAATATAGAAAGACAGTCCTGTATCATTTCCTAAATATAAAGGGCACCTCATTATTAATGAGTCCACACATAGAAAAACATAAAAACACTCGAGCTGCTGAGGCCTGTGGACTCCTCTAGAGTTAGGAGCTACTGTCCAGCCTGCTGCTTGAGTTTCTGTGTAAGTGCTTTCTCTGCTTTCCTACATGCTAGCAATGTGTCACTGTGTTATAACGAGGGGTCAGCTCATTCTGTGACCTTTGACCTTCTATGTTCCATAGTGTCTGGTAAGAGGAGGGAAGGGTGACCCTGACCTCATAACCACTTCCCCTGCCCTTCCCTCAGGGATGTTCCTGGCCGATATCATTGAGAAATACTTCGTCTCCCCGACCCTGTTCCGAGTCATCCGCCTGGCCCGCATTGGGCGCATCCTGCGTCTGATCAAGGGTGCCAAAGGGATCCGCACCCTGCTCTTTGCCTTAATGATGTCATTGCCTGCCCTGTTCAACATTGGCCTTCTGCTCTTCCTGGTCATGTTCATCTTCTCCATCTTTGGGATGTCCAACTTTGCCTACGTGAAACACGAGGCTGGCATCGATGACATGTTCAACTTCGAGACATTCGGCAACAGCATGATCTGCCTATTCCAGATCACCACTTCTGCCGGCTGGGATGGCCTGCTGCTGCCTATCCTGAACCGGCCCCCAGACTGCAGCCTGGACAAGGAGCACCCGGGCAGCGGCTTCAAAGGGGACTGCGGGAACCCCTCCGTGGGCATCTTCTTCTTTGTCAGCTACATCATCATCTCCTTCCTGATTGTGGTGAACATGTACATTGCCATCATCCTGGAGAACTTCAGCGTGGCCACGGAGGAGAGCGCCGACCCTCTGAGTGAGGATGACTTCGAGACCTTCTATGAGATCTGGGAGAAGTTTGACCCCGATGCCACCCAGTTCATCGAGTACTGCAAGCTGGCGGACTTTGCCGATGCCCTGGAGCACCCCCTCCGCGTACCCAAGCCCAACACCATCGAGCTCATCGCCATGGACCTGCCCATGGTGAGCGGGGACCGGATCCACTGCTTAGACATCCTCTTCGCCTTCACCAAGCGTGTCCTGGGGGACAGCGGGGAGCTGGACATACTGAGGCAGCAGATGGAAGAGAGGTTCGTGGCATCCAACCCTTCCAAAGTGTCTTACGAGCCCATCACGACCACGCTGAGGCGCAAGCAGGAGGAGGTGTCCGCAGTGGTCCTGCAGCGAGCCTACAGGGGACATTTGGCGAGGCGGGGCTTCATCTGCAGGAAGATCACCTCCAATAAGCTGGAGAATGGGGGCGCGCACCGGGAGAAAAAGGAGAGCACCCCATCCACAGCCTCTCTGCCCTCCTATGACAGCGTGACAAAACCTGACAAGGAGAAGCAGCAGCGGGCGGAGGAAGGAAGAAGGGAGAGAGCCAAGAGGCAAAAAGAGGTCAGGGAGTCCAAGTGTTAGGGTAGAGTGGGAGGGGACGCAGCACGGCTTGACTGGCAAGTGGGAGCTTGCGTGCAAACTTCGCATCTCACAGATGCAGAGCAGCTGTGCCGGACGACCCATACCTAGCTTATGTGCAACATGGTTGCAGCTTGAGCAGTGACCTGCCGAGGGCAAAGGACCCTGCTCCCTGGACTCACAGATTTTCTATCGCTTGGGCAGATGGTTACTGCATGTTCCACAGTCAATGCAACTTAGGACTAAACTAACAGGATACAAAACAGAGGCGGCTGCCGGGACCAGCAGGCTGCTGCAGCCAAACAGATTTTATTGTTTCCATTCTGTTGATTCTCAGAAGCAGAAAGCATCACTTTAAAAAGTTTGTTTGTTCATGCAAACAGTATTTGCATTCTACATTAGTTAAGCTAAGCAGCAAAAAGAAACACACAGACACACAGACACACACACACATATTCAACCTATGTCACTAATGTCTGTTTCTTTGACATAAACAGCATCTTCTCCACATGGGCGTCACGTGGTTTGGAGATGGGTGGGGGAAACATCCAGGTTTCTTTCAGGCTGAGGACGACTTGCTCAGGCCAATTCCAAATATTGTGCTCGCTCAATGCGTAGAAATGACTTGCATGATGGCATGCCGTGATCAGAAGTCGTGCATGAGACCCATACGCCACAGGACACTTGATCCCGCCCCCTGCGCCGGGTCAGCCTCTGCACAGGACCCTGCTCTGTTCACCGTAGTTGGAGAAATGGTAAGAGTTCCATGCTGGCTGCGGCCTTCTCTCATACACCTCTGGGTAGGGAAACATAATTAACCAATTGACCACCAACCATGAAAACAAGCCAACCCAACAAGCAGATGGATCCGTTGTGTGACATGTTCAACAGACGCGAACATGCAGCCATCTTTGCACATTTCGCAAGGTAAACTAGTGCTGCCCTGTCAGTACGTGGAGAGACTTCGGGCCCCGAATGGCTTGTACTATTGATGTCACTGTAAAACCAAATCCTAGGGCTAAAAAAAAAAAAAAATAGAAAAAAAATTCATTTGTATCTTGCAATATTATGGCGCTTGTTTAGCCTTCACACTGGAGGTAGAAATGAAAGTGCTATTCACAGTAGCATGTTACCTCCAGGAGACCTTCGGGGGGGACGTACAGAAACCTTTCTTTTGGGGTCATGGGGTGCTTACTTCCTTCAGCGTCATGTCTATCTGCATTATGGCTTCTCTCCAGGCTCAGGTCGATGCGGAAAGGGCTTCAGATTTTCTGAACCTCCCTCTCCGGCTTCTCTGAGCTCCACCTGCATGGTTCTTCCAGCCACAGGGCTTCCCTTCTCAGCCATCCAGGGCTGGCGGAGGGCAGCCGTGTTGCTGGGGGACGGCCGTGGGCTCTGCCATTGCAGTTAGAGAGCAGGAGCTGAGCTAGAGGTGCAGCTGCTTCCGGACCAAGGCCTTGTTTCTACATTGGCGTTGGTGAGAAAGGGACTCCGTAGCAATTCTTTAGGGTGTTGCTTCCCATGGCATTTCCTCTCAGCCCACCTTGCTTTCTGCTTTGTGGCCTGCCCACTGCTGTTGGGGAATGGCTTCCATTCCATCTCCTGCTTTACAGAAGAGAGTTCTGAGTCCAGGGCGTGTCGCCTGACTACAAGATTTCAAAGCCAGGATGCTGCACTTGAATGTCAGAAAGCCTCTCTGAACCAAATCAA
This sequence comes from Pachyuromys duprasi, assembly GCA_028658305.1. Lineage (NCBI taxonomy): Eukaryota > Metazoa > Chordata > Mammalia > Rodentia > Muridae > Pachyuromys > Pachyuromys duprasi. Next base: position 2,250,771 of record CM053752.1, on the reverse strand, counting down.
CACAGCCCACCACTAGACACTCGAGACGCCCCGGTCTGCCTTGCCGTAGAAGCACTTTGGATGTAATCTCACAGTCCACTTGACTAGTTTTGCGTAGAACCACAGCCAGCCAGTGAGCAGAGCTTCCTATGGCGTTGGAGCGGAAGACATTGTGCAGTTCTCCTGAGAACGCTGACCAGCTCAGGAGCTGTGCCAGTGTGCCTGCTGTTAGGACGGAGGTAGAGAGGGCGACGCCGTAAACAGCACAAAACAGGAGCTGGCGTGTGGTTAACCTTTCTAAGAGATTATAAATACTGTAATATATAATTTTATTTTATTGGCATGCCTTTTTGTAAATACAAATTACTAACTTATTAAATAGGAGATGGCTTCTGGCTTATGCCATTGTCATGTTTATTTTTATTTTTTATACTTTCCTTTCTTCTTAGAACTTAGATGCTGTCAGCCAATGTACACCCCCAACCAGACAGACAAACAAAAAACAATTTTTTATTGCTAATGGTCTTTTCCGAAACCACACAAAATATATATTTTTGTTCCAATGTGCAATAAATTCTAACCACTTCTATGCAAGATTTGGCTAAACTTAATCATTGTTCTTAGATCTGAGATGGGCAATAGCTATTTGATCCTGCTAGGAACACCAGACTCCATGCTGGCTCGCAATGTCCTTACATTCCTAGAGCTGACCTCCTCCCCAGCTCTGGACCCAGCCCAGCAGGCTGTGGCCTCAGCTCCTCACACCCTCTAACAGCTTCACAGGGAGGAAACCACCTCTGCTTGCTCTGACCTTCACTCTGATTAGACCTCTCCCACCAGCGGGCCTTCCTCCGGGACCCCTCCCTGCCCCCTTCGCTCGCTCTCCATCCCGCCCCACACTCATGAACCACCGTCACCAGCAGTCCACACTCACGGTTATCAGGCGTTGGACCAGAGTCAGCTAGGGCAGTTTTTGGTTGGTTTTGTTTTGTTTTGCATCCTCACTGAGTGAGCAAGTGGGTAATGCTTTGCCAAATATTCACCAACCCACCGGGGAGCGGCAGCAGCCAGCGCCACTGCACATATATATATAGATATATAAATACAAATATTTATTTTTTTGTAGCCAGGTCCTTGGTGCAGTATTTATATTCCACAATCCTTTAAAAAAATATAAAGGACAAAAAGCAAAACGTCATGTGATGCTGTTGATCTGAAAGGCAGAGCCGAAGCCCCTGAGCAGTTCCTCCACTGCTGGTTCCATGCAAATGCTTGCCCTCTTCCGTCCCCTTTTCCTTAACTTCGCTGAAGCTTTGGGTGAGGAGACTGGGAATCCTAGAGCAAAGGCTACGTCCACCCCGCTCTTACCGTCTGAAAATGAGCCACGTGAGCATCCGGAGCTGTGGGCAGAGACAAGCCCCTGAAGCTGCAGTGCCCAGAGGGCTTCTTTCATTCTATCACCACAACCGGCGTGAACTGTAAAAGACCATAGTGTATTAGTGAGTGAATGGAGGCCAACGCTGCCCTAAATGAGGCGAGATTCAAACAAACGCACGCAAAGGTAAATTACTATAAGCCAAAAAGGAAACAAAATAAAAATGACCCTTCTTACCACACGAGGGAAGCCTGTCTTGGTGTGTGTCTGTCGTTTGACCTGCCCGATTCTTGAGTTCTGGAAAGGGTCTGGGAACTGGGACCCTGGAGCAATTGGGAAATGGAGAAGGGGGCTGGAGCCTCCCACTTCCGGCTAAGTAGAGACTGCAGAGAAGAGCCAGGCCCTGCCCCAGGCCCCTGTTTGCCTATTGCATGTGGCATTACATCCCCTCCTCACCGGGCCCACCCAGCGGAGCCTCCCCAAGATGTCTTCAACCAACCCAGCTGGTCTGGCCTCACTTCTGCCTTGTTCACAGATAGGACTTAAGGAAAAAGCTATCCCCCATCTCCCAAAGCTAGTGCAAGCGCGCTGCCCGGCAGCTTCCGCTCCACTAGCCAGTGCTGGGCCTGCCCCCATTCACTCCCATAAGCAGACCGGCAGACGGGACTCTCCTCTTCACATGTGTGCAGGGGAGGGCCGCCCCTCGGGACATCCCTCTCCAGGCCATGTCTCCTGGTCTAGGAACACTCAGGAGGATCTTGAAGTGCCCACTCTAGAAACAGAGCTGGAGAGAGACGGCTGGTAGGTCAGCCCCGTCCTGCCCTTCGGCCCCAGCCTCCAGCCCTCTGTGGAGACGACACTGCCGTGGCCGGACACGCTGGCTGGAGCCCTGGGCATCCTGGAACGACGCCTCTTTCTTTTCTCAGATGTTGCCCAAAGTTTTGCAAAAAGCTTCGTTCATTTTCAGGTACTCCCCCACCCCCTCAAGAATCAGCTGCCGCCAGTCAGCCCGGGGGTGGGGGGTCAGGAGAAGAGGAGGTCTGGGCCGGGGGGCCAAGACTTGCACTGCGCACTGTGCTTCTTGCCTCTCCTCATGATTGCCAAGATTTCCTCCGTTGAAACACTCCTGAGACCCCGCCCTGCCCCCACTGCGGTTTGCTGTACATGAGGCTAAGTGGGGTGCCATGGGCAGGCGTGCACATTGGTGTGTGCGTGCTTGAGTGTGTACATGCGTGCGCGTGTGCGTGTGCGCGTGTGTGTGTATGTGTGTGTGTGTGTGTGCGCGTGTGTGTGTGGAGAATGTATATAGGTAAAAGGGGAGCGTGGTCCAGTGGTTCCAGAGGAGGGACAGAACGGTGTTCATCCCTCGCTTGACCACTGGCTCGCTGTGTGGCCTTGGGCAAGTCACTTAACCTCTCTGTGCCTCAGTTTCCCCATCTGTAAAATGGGGGTAATAATACTGACCTACCTCACAGGGGTGTTGTGAGGCTTTAACTAGATGTTTTGTGAAGCGTTCTGAGATGCAGAGACAAAGGCGCCAGGGAAGGGCAACATATTCTTTGGACTTGAAGACGAACTGGTACCATGGACGCTGCTGTTCTGAGAGCCATTTTAACTGCGCTGCCCCACCCCGCTGCTCATCACCAGGAGAGCACTTGCTTCGGGGTTTGTGCTTCTTCTAGTTTTCCCCCTTGCTGTATCTCCTTCCCTAGCCCTCTGACTCGCCCCCTGTTCTGTTTATGCGGAAATGGCAGAGTTGCTTGAAAAATGAGAATGTGTAAGTGGACTGGAAGTTTATAGTCTGAATTTTCAATTTTACTTTGTACTGTACATCTTTTTACTTTAGAATTTGCAATAAAGGGTTACGTCAATCTTGTTTTCAACTCTCCTCTTGGACTGGCCTGTCATTCTGTCACGCCTCAAGTCCCTGGCCTGAGGACTCCCTGGCTTCAGGTTCTCCAGGAATGGGGAAGTAGATGGGGAAGTGTCAGGCTTGAGCTGGGCCTTCAGGAGGCCTCAGCTGAGTACACACTGGGGTGTCGGGCTCCCTGGCTGCACATGCAGTCTTCAAGGGTGCAGACTCGCCAGTAGCAGGGCTCTGGGTTCAAGACTGCGCCCCTAAGGGGTGGGGAGCAGTTTCCTGGCGCTCAGGGACAGAGGAGTGTATCCGAACGCGTGACACGCGGGCGCTGGCAGCACTGGGCGCCCCTGCCCTGACCCCATCCTACCCCCATCCCGCGCCGCCCGCCTGCATCCAAACAGCCACAGAACGCGCCCTCAGTCGCGTTTGGAAACTTTATGGTGGCCGCGCGCCCGCGGGGTCACAGCGGCAGGCAGAGGGGTGAGGGCCGCCTCGGCGCCCAGGCCCGGGGCAGGAGCGGCTCCGCTTCCCCGCCGCAGGGCTCGGGGACGGGGGGCCACGGAGGGTCGCCGCCGGCGAGCCACAGCGTGAGCGCGGTGACGAGCAGCCCGGTGCCCAGCGCGCCCACGAAGCCGGCGAGGAGGCCGAGCGCCAGCGGCCCGGCCCAGGCCGCGGGGCTGCGCGTGTACGGGGGCCGCGGCAGGCGCTCCACCACCAGCTCCAGCTCGTCCCAGGCGGGCGCGGGGGCCGCGGCGCGGCGGTCGCGCGGGCCTGGCGCGGGGGCCGCGGCCGCCGGTGGCTGCACGTAGCTCTCCCCCGACCTGCGCAGCTCCACCGTGGCCTGCTGGTGCAGGTTCTTGGCCAGCTCACGCGCCACGTCGGGGCGCCCGCTGCGCCGCAGGGCCCGGGCCACGCGGTCCCACGACAGCCCTGGGGCCTGCATGGCCAGCCAGGACGCCAGCGCCTCTCGGCAGCCGTCGGAGACCTCCCCGGCCCTGGGGGACGCGTCCTCCGGCCGCTCCGAAGGCCACGTGGCCGCGGCCCGCCGGTGCTGGCCCCTCGGTCCTTGCGCCCCGGGCGAGGGTGTGGGCGTCTCGGGCTGGGCCAGTCGGTCCTCCGACAGCCGGGCCAGCTCGGCGTCCAGGTCGGGCTCGGGCGCCTCGAGGAGCGAGCGGAAGTGGCCGCACTCCTCCGGGGTTAGCAGCTCCGATAGGCGAACGGCCGCGTGGGGGCCCATGGCGTCCAGCGCGCCCGCCAGCGTCAGCGCCCAGCTGCAGAGCGTCAGGACCAGCGCCCACGCCATGCCTTCGGCCAGGGGCTCCGAACCCGAACGCGGGGATTGTGGCGCGGTGGAGGGGAACGCTCAGGCCAGAGAACTCAGATGGGGGGGTGCCCACATCTGACCACTCAGGGTCCAGGGGAAGCCCCCCGCCCCCACAGGCCCCGATGGAGGCGAGAGCCCTTGAGCCAACCAATGGCTGTGGCTGCGGGGGCAGGAGGGGGACTGGGCCTTATAGGCAAGTGCCTGATTGATCTAAGCCCACTGACACCCCGACCTCCTCTAAACAGTAGCCCCCCCAGACTGTCTGCGGGCCCTCAGCCCCCAAATCCAGCCAAGGCCCAGATTTTCTGCTAAGTGGCCCAGTGGTTAGCACACTCTCACAGCTGCTAGTCTTTTCAGGATTGGGCAAATTACCGGTTCCCACGCACACGTCCCTGACATCACCCCCCACGGTGGCTTGACAGGAGTCCAGCTCTCAGTCCGGCCCTCTGGCCTCCATGAAAGACCCTGCAGTCTCATGCCTTCTGGGTGCCACACACACAGTCCACACACACCCAGTCCACACACACAGTCCACAAACACACAGTCCACACACACAGTCCACACACACACGGTCCATAAACACAGTCCACACACACCCAGTCCATATACACCCAGTCCACACACACACACAGTCCACACACACAGTCCACACACACCCAATCCATACACACCCAGTCCACACACACCCAGTCCACACGCACAGTCCACACACACAGTCCACACACACACAGTCCACACACACGGTCCATAAACACAGTCCACACACACCCAGTCCATATACACCCAGTCCACACACACAGTCGACACACACAGTCCATACACACAGTACACACACACACAGACCACACACACCCAGTCCACACACACCCAGTCCACACACACAGTCCAAACACCCAATCTACACACACAGTCCACAAACACAGTCCACACCCAGTCCACACACACCCA